>JADBJO010000827.1:289550-304550 GCA_016801955.1 Conus betulinus | reverse complement strand
CACATGTCTGTAATGTTTGTGACAATAGGACAAACATGTTAGTTAAGTTTGTTAGGATGGTTAGCCAGCAGAAGGACAAACATGCCTGTAAAGTTTGTTACAATAGGGCAAACATGTTAGTCAAGTTTGTTATGATGGCTAACCAGCAGGACAAACATGTCTGTAATGTTTGTGACAATAGGACAAACATGTTAGTTAAGTTTGTTAGGATGGTTAGTCAGGAGAAGGACAAACATGCCTGTAAAGTTTGTTACAATAGGGCAAACATGTTAGTCAAGTTTGTTATGATGGCTAACCAGCAGGACAAACATGTCTGTATGTTTGTGACAATAGGACAAACATGTTAGTTAAGAGTTTGTTAGGATGGCTAACCAGCAGAAGGACAAAACATGCCTGTAATGTTTGTTACAATAGGACAAACATGTTAGTCAAGTTTGTTATGATGGCTAACCAGCAGGACAAACATGCCTGTAATGTTTGTTACAATAGGACAAACATGTTAGTTAAGAGTTTGTTAGGATGACTAACCAGCAGAAGGACAAACATGCCTGTAATGTTTGTTACAATAGGCAAACATGTTAGTTAAGTTTGTTAGGATGGTTAACCAGCCGAAGGACAAACATGTCTGTATTGTTTATTACGACAGCTAACCAGCAAAACCATACTGAGCAATGAACACAGAGCTCAGGGATATTCGTTGCCTGTCAGATGTGGTCGACGTCGCCGTACACACAGCGAGGCTCTGTAGGAACACGTGCCTCATAGTTTTTGTCAAAGACATAGGAGGCGTATAGTATGGCCACGTAAAGTGTACAGAGAAAGCTATCAGGTAAGCTGTGATGAAGAAAATGAAAGGTGGGGGAAACAAAGAAGATGAATGTTCTTTAGATAAAGAACAATATGATGATTAATATATTTTTCTTCTGCTTTCAGGAAACTTTCTCCCTGGTTAGAATAGGGTTATGGTCTGTTATTGGGAGGGTCATAGAGACAGTTTGTGGTTTGTCTTACAAGTCGACGAGAGATCGCAGAGACTGGTGAAGAATCGTTATAATCTGTGAGGACCAGAAACCTTTATTCATGGAAACAATGATCGTGTGTGTGTGTGTGTGTGTGTGTGTGTGTGTGTGTGTGTGTGTGTGTGTGTGTGTGTGTGTGTGTGTGTGTGGGGTGCGCGCACGCGCGCGCGCGCGCGCGCGCGCGCGCGTGTGTGTGTGTGTGTGTGTGTGTGTGTGTGTGTGTGTGTGTGTGTGTAGTAGTAGTAGTAGTAGTAGTAGTAGTAGTAGTAGTACTTTCATTTTTACGTCTTTTCACAAAATTGTATGATATTAGACAGCGCGCGCGCGCGCGCACGCGCGCGCGCGCGCGTGTGTGTGTGTGTGTGTGTGTGTGTGTGTGTGTGTGTGTGTGTGTGTAGCACTGTATGTGAGAATTTTTTAATAAAAGGAGACCCTGAGGACCTGTTGTATTTTTGAAAATGATGTATAATCAATTTTTGTGTGAAAAGAGTGTAACGAAGTTGCATGGAGTACAGAAAGTTTCGTCGTTGATTCAAAGGAGAGAAACTCTCCTTTGTTTTTGTCACACTGGTTTGTTGTCGACGATGCGTGATCGAGAGTCTGAGAAGGACAAACAAACACGTCTGTGATGTTTGTTACGATAGATAACCAACAGAGGGACGAACATGTCAGTCAGGTTTGTTACAATAGTTAACAGTAGAAGGACAAATATGTTTGTCAGGTTTGTTACGATAGTTTGCAGTAGAAGGACAAATATGTGTCAGGTTTGTTACGAAAAGTTAGCCGTTAAAGGGACAAATATGTGTGTGTCAGGTTTGTTACGATACTTAGCAGTAGAAGGACAAATATGTCTGTCAGGTTTGTTACGACAGTTAACAGTAGAAGGACAAATACTTCTGTCAGGTTGGTTACGACTGCTAACCAGCAGAAGGACAAACAACAAAATTAGAACTCTCCACTTGTGTGCGCCCCTTGCTTAGAGCTCCCAAAAGGGAAATAATCAGCAAACCACAACTGCAGGTGGCGGCAACAATTAATGGAACTGTCCTCCCTTTCGTGAGGTGGCGCTGAGTGCGCAGCGGAAGCGGGAGCAACGCGGGAGTTCTTGCCACTTGACCTGGCGGGTCTCAAAAGAACAAAAGAACAGAGAGAGAGAGAGAGAGAGCAAAAGAAAAAAAAAAAAGAAAGAAAAAAAAGAAAAAAGAAAGTACTTGGCTAGACGTCAGGGTGAAGGCAGGGCAAAGGCCAGACAAAAAGACTGAAGCACAACAAATCAAAGCTGCTGTCTGCCTGGGGGGAGAAACAATGGGGTCGTGGGGGGAGGGGGGAAAGGAGGAGGGTAGATGAAGAGAGAAAGGGGGACCAATGGGGAGAAAAGGGGGGAAGGGGTGAGGGGAAAGAGGAGATTAGGCAGATTAACGTTGTTTACAAATATGCAAAGGAAAGAATCGTGGAGGGGGGGGTAGAATCTAGATGTTTTAAGAAATAGAGGAAGAAAGATGTGATCGAATCAATGGAAGGAGTGGTGGTAGTAATGTTTCCACAACTGATCTCAGCACACTTGGCACTTCATGTGTTGAGCAATGGTAAAATGACGCTGGGACTGTACGTGCGTAGACGTTGCTCTTCTAGAATAGATTGCAAACAATATAGAGGAGAAAAGAATGTTACTTCTGTCGTGATGAAATACCAAAAATGTGATCCGGATTTCATGGGGGAGTCGTCTCCGTCACCACTCAACAGTTCATTGTTGCCGTTTCCCTGGAGCGTTTGTACCCCTGTGAGGGAACTGGGCAAAAAAACGCCACTGACGTAAGGGGGTTTCTCCAGTTTCTCTGTCTATCATCTTCACCACCACCACCTCCTGTCCCTCTGTACATCCTTTCTGCACTCACAGCCTTCACGTCAGTCATGTTTGTTGCGATTGCTGCCCTGCTGGAACGGGAAAAAAAAAGACCTCTGCTCAGCATACCTTCTTACCCTTCAACTCCCAGAGAGGAGGTAATGAGTAAAACACGAGGGTGAGCGGCGGCAACAATTGATGGGACTGTCCTCCCTTTGCGAGGTGATACAAGAGGGCGCTGAGTGCGTGGCGGAAGCGAGAGAGAGAGAGAGAGAGAGAGAGAGAGAGAGAGTTATGCCTCGTGAACTGGCCAGGTTAAACAGAAAAAAAAAAAACAGGAAAGAAAAAGAAAGAAAGCAGAAAGAAAAATAGTAGTTGGTGAGACATTTGGATGAACGAAGGGCGAACAGAAAGATTGACAACACAGCAATTGGATCTGCAGGTTTCTTCAGCAAGAATAAGCTGAGAGGAGAGAGAGAGAGAGAGAGAGAGAGAGAGAGGAGAGAGAGAGAGAGAGAGAGGAGAGCTTAGGGTGTGTGAAGAATGGAGAGATGGGAGGGGGAGGTGCGATGCAGAAGAAGAATTGTGGGGAGTGGAGTTAGATCTGGGGAAGAAGCATCGCCAAGGAGCGTGGTGGAGGACGAGGAAGGGGTTGGGGGGGGGGGGGGGGGGGGGGGGGCAGAGGAAGAAGAAGAGGAGAAGGGATGTATGGAGGGGGATGCAGACAGTCACTGAGGTCAGTTGACATGAATGTACTTGGCAGTTTGTGTGCTGAGCTCCGGTGAACTGGTACATGAACAGTGCATCACACTCCGGGGAGGACTCGCGCTGAGGATGAGGGCAAGACGATGAAAAAGGGAAGAAGAAAAAGCAAGAGTGTGTGTGTGTGTGTGTGTGTGTGTGTGTGTGTGTGTGTGTGTGTGTGTGTGTGTGTGTGTGTGTGTGAGAGAGAGAGAGTGTGTGTGTGTGTGTGTGTGTGTGTGTGTGTGTGTGAGAGAGAGAGAGAGAGAGAGAGAGTGTGGAGTGAGAGAGAGAGAGAGAGGTAAGAGAGAGAGACAGGGAGGAGAGAGAGAGGGGGGACACAAACAGACAGACAGAGACAGACCAACAGACAGACAGAGAGAAATAGACACACAGACAGAGACATACAGACACACAGAGAAAGATAGACGGACAGACAGACAGACAGACAAAGCCGTACAAACACCACATGCCAGACATTGCTGTTGTACGGGGTGAAAAGTTTCCCTGTGTGTAAATATCAAAGCACAGTTTTCTGCGATACCATTGATCGTTTCCTCCACGTCGTTCTCCCATATCTCCCCTCCGTTCCTTTCGGCTGCCTTCTCCGCAGATGAATATCACTGAGCATTCCGTAAATGTGGAGCTGTGGAGTGTTTCGCCCTGGGGTGCTTTGGTGGTTAGCTTGGACAAAAAAAAAAAAAAAAAAAACATGAAGAAATAAGTTCTTCACATTCGGAGCCTGTAGCAGATTCAATTATACGTATGAAGAAAAGGACGCATAGCCAGCGCGCTGAGGCCACTGCCTGCACCAACGAAGACATTCTGTTGTCATTACAGAGAGAGAGAGAGAGAGAGAGAGAGAGAGAGACAGAGAGAGAGAGAGAGAGAGAGAGAGAAGAGACAGACAGACAGACAGAGACAGATACAGAGAGAGAAAGAGAGAAAGAGAAATCGGTTGGTTGGTTTGGTGGTTAATCAATTGAATGATCGGTTCATTTTTGACTGATAGATAACGTTCTCTCCTTAGGGTAACAGATCTGGAGGCAGATGAGGCAGGTAAGGGAACGGCGAGGTTCTCATCAGCTGACAAACAGGGAGAAGGAGGAAAGAAGGGAGAAGGACTAAAGAAGTAAATCCATCAGCCACAAGAAAATCAAGATAGCTCGATCTGGATTTCCCAGACGGTCCTCTCCATGAGCATTTGATAGATGTTGTTGGCCTTCGCTTGGAGCGTGTGTACTCTGTGGGAATGGAACAAGAGGGCCAGCTCCACTTGCCTACCATCTTACCAGGACGCAGTTCTTTGCTGACGAGTCGACAAGCGAAATGGATCTTACCAGGCATTTCAATCGCTCTTATTATAGTAACCACCACTGTCCCGACCAGCTCACTCGCTCTTCTTTTCATTCCATTAGGACCACACACGACCTTCATCTCAGTCATGTTTTTGTTGTTCTTCTTATTCTTTGGAGGTTAGTACCAACAAAAATGAAAAATGAAAAAAAAAAAACATGACGGTTTCGTTCTTACATTCGTTTAGCCGTTTTGGTTGTTTTTCAATTGTTAGTTTTTTTTTTTTGAGAAAGGAAAGGACGATAGCCAATTTTTTGTTTTTTTTTTTATTTTTTTTTTTTTTTTTTTTATTAATTTTTTTAATTTATTTTTTTTTTTTCCTGAGGCCCATCTGCTAATTTTTGAATTCGTTGTCAATTACAGCGGAGAGATGAGAGAGAGAGAGAGATTATTAACGAGAGAGAGCAGAAGGGGGGGGGGAGAATTTATTAATTGGAGATTTTATTTTGAAGTTTAAGACGTTTTTATTTAAGATTATTTTGAAACAGAAGATATTTTTTTAATTTTTTTTTTTAATGTTTTTTTTATTTGATTACAGAGTAGGAAAGAGGGGAAAGAGAAAGCGGGTTCGGTGGTTGGTTGGGTTGGTAATCAATTGAATGACATGATCGGTTCATTTTTTGCTTTTAGATAATTTTTCTATTATTTTAGGGTAACCCAGTCGGAGGAGATGAGGCAGGTAATTTTTTTATTATTTAGGCGAGGTTCTAAATTAGCTGGACAACAGGGGGAAGGGAAGGAGGAAAGAATTTTTTTCTTACCTAAAGAAGTAAATCCATCAGCCACAAGAGAAAAATAAGCTAGAAAATACAAGATTTCCGAAGGTCCTTCATAAGCGTTTGTAGATATGCCCCTTACTCGTGCTTCCAAGAGTACTGATTTATAACTCTAGGGCACCGTGGGGGGCAACAATTCTTGGTGTTGAAGGGGGGTACCAGGGGTAGGCGCGCTGAAATTGCGTATGCAGAAAGCGAGGGCTCATCTATGAGGCAGACAAGTTATGCTCGTGGCCCGCGGGGGGTTTGACAAAAGAAGGTGAAAAGGAACTTACTCAGACTAGTTCTTCTAGAAATGGGGGGACGGAATCGAGGGGATATTATGATTGGACCCTGCCGACTGCTTTGGAAAGAGACAACATGGGCAGAAAGAGCTTCGGTGGAGAAGCGTGAGGGGAAGGGGAGGGAGAGCTTCAAGAGGTGATTATACCTATGGGCATGGGTGGGTGATTGAGGTTGTGATGGGTGAGAGGGTGTCTGAGGCTGAAAACTTGGAGGGAGAAGAGAGGGGGGAGACAGAAGTTAGGACTGAAGGAGGGGACGACGGAAGGTTAAAAAGAAAGGGGAGAAAAGAACTTTCTTAGGAGAGACATTGAAGGAAGGCTTTATGATTGAGACCTGGGTGCTTTGGAAGAGGAAGGACAAGAGGGAGGAAGAGATTCGGTGGAATTGAAGAGGAAGCGCGGAAAGGGGGGTGGGTGAGGAGAGAAGGAGGGAGGGTGTTGGGTGGCTGCATTGAGGGAAGAGCAGGGAGGAGAGGGTGAGGAGATAAATGGATGGCCCCCGAAAAGAGAGGTGGGACATGCAGAAGGATGATGTTGTAAAAAACGAGGGGAGAGGGAGGTGAAGTGTGGGCATTGGGTTGGTGAGGGGTGTGGGAGCGTATAAAGGGGGGGAGGAAGAGGTGACAACGAAGTTATCAGTTCCGCAAGGAGGGAGTGCTAGGTGAAGAAGGTGGTGGAGAGTGGTAAAACGGGGTGGAGGAGTGCGAAGAAACAACGAACCATCAACGTCAGTAGTGCAAAGGAGCTCAGTTTGACTGAGTGGTGACGAGGAGGGATCGTAGTGGCGAGAGCAGTAGTAGATGAGGAAGGGACGTAGGAGGGACAGTGAGAGAGGACTGGAGAGGATCTAGCAAGATGGAGGTGAGGGGAAGAGAGAGAGGAGGAGCGACAGACAGGACGACTGGTGACGAGAGAGAGAGAGAGAGAGAGAGAGAGAGGAGGGAGGAGAGAGGGAGGAGGGAGAGGAGAGAGGACGAGAGGAGCGAGACAGACAGACAGACAGGGACAGAGAGGAGAGAGAGGGGAGGAGAGAGAGAGAGAGAGAGGAGAGAGACGAGAGAGAGAATCTTTACTACTCCAGGGTGAAGAGTTTAGGCCATGACGTGGTCCTATAAGCTGCTCTTGTCATGCATACACCATTCCAATATGTAAGATTCATGACAGACAATTCAACGTAATAGCACTGTAATGAAACTCTAAAAAAAAAGCAAACTCTAAAATCGTTTATGCGGACTATTCATAAATGTAATAATCACATAGTGGGTAGCCAGACAGAAGGAAACCAAGAGAGAGAGAGAGAGAGAGAGAGAGAGAGAGGAGAGAGGGAGAGAGAGAGATGGGAGAGAGAGATGAATGAATGAATGAAGGAATGAATGAATGAATTATTGAGATCAGCTTACAAAGCCCAGTCTCATGGGAAGAGCAACGGTGGGGTCAGGGGCTGTTCCTGAAATAAATATCAAAAATAAACATCCAACACATGGCAGCAAAACAACATCATGGTGAGGAAACTACGTCACGGACAGAGTTGTCCAACTGACCACTGATGTCACTATCAACATGATCGCCAACAAGTTTATCCACAGTCTTCAAAATTCCCGGTGTTGACAGCTGTGCTGCCGGAAGCCAGTTTCACGATTCCCCTGTGCAGTGTAGGGAAGACTGTCCATGTTTCTTCTCATGTCCTGTAAATATGCCAGTATGTCACTTTTCGTCACGTTATCTGAAGGATTACTCTGCGTATCGTTTACTTGGGAAATATCCTCCGGATCATTTCTTCCTTGTAATTCATAATTATTTTCACTTGCTTCATCTTCAGTCCAGCATGGTGTGTACTGGCCTTTTCAGTCAGTGGTGGCCTGTCTTCTTCTTCAGAGACAACTGCACCCGGCTCGTCAACACAGCCTTGAGTAACGACGCTTGGTTTGACAGACACCACATCCAACATAGAGGTTTCATCGAAAGCGACTGTCACAGATTGTTTGTCACACTTCCCTATGTCATATTTCCTGCCGAAAGTCATTGTGCTGTGCATCTCGTGCAGGCTGGTAAAGGGAGGGAGAGGTGTGGTTATCACACAGCAACATGTCACCACAAACTAACTGGCTGTTGTCAGCACTGTCGTTATAAAACAGGCTTGGTGGCGTCGGCAAAAATAAATTCGATGGAGATGAAAGTTCACTTGCCTGTATCTGATGTCTCTTTCTATGGCTATCCGCTCTGTTTATGTCTCTGTTCACCTGCGACGGACATTTTCGTCGGTAAACAGCACAGTGGTTTTGGTTTCGAGTGATAGGGAGCTGGTCGGTAGTTGCTAACCGCAGAATGACAACCGTTTGTTTGCCACTGCCCTCCATTTGAAATGAGGACAGTGTCATTTCCTGCAGAGCATGAAGCGTAGTTTCTAAAACTTGGGGAAGGCCTTCGACGGGGATACTGAACGGATTACAGGTGATACCGGTTCAAATTTATCAGAGCCGCTAATAGCACGTCTTGCCGGGGAGCCAGACAAGGGAAGCCATTCAGAGAGAGAGAGAGAGAGAGAGAGAGAGGGGGGGAGGTTGGAATCAGAATACGAATATGAATACTTTTTATTAGGGTAAATAAGATTCTTTACACTATGCCCTTCTTTACACTATGCCCTCACAAAAGAACCAATGATAGAGAGTATTAACACTTACAAAATGCACAGTTATCACAAGTAAAAGGGACAAAAAAAAAAAAGTCTGAAACAAAAAATCAAATACAGAAAATTAATATTTTCAAAACGCTAATATCATGAAAAACATACAGCCTCCCTTACACACACACACACACACACACACACACACACACACACACACACACACCACACACACATGCGCACACACACACACACACACACACACCACACACACACACACACACACACACACACACAAACGCGCGCGCGCACACACACACACACACACACACACACACACACACACACACACACAAAGCACGCACACATACACGCACACTGGCATGCATGCACGCACACACACACACACACACACACACACACACACACACACACACACACACACACACACACACACCACCACGCTACACTCAACACAAATACACATGTTCGTGCGTCTGTACGCATGCGCGTGCGTGTGTGTGTTTAAAACGACAACAGGATGTCTTCGTTTGTGCAGGGAGGAGGACTCAAGGCGCTGGCATTGCGTCCTTTTCCTCAGACGTATAATAGATTCTGCTACAGGCTCCAAATGTGAAGAACTTATTTCTTCATTTTTTTTTTTTTTTGTTTTTGTTTTTTTTTTTTTTTTTTGTTTTTTGTTTTTGTCCAGGCTAACCAACGAAACACCCCAGGGCGAAACACTCCACAGCTCCACATTTACGGAATGTTCAGTGATATTCATCTGCGGAGAAGGCAGCCGAAAGGAATGGAGGGGGAAATATGGGAGAACGACGCGACGTAGAGAAACGGGTCAATGGTATTGCAGAAAAAAACTGTGCTTTGATATTTACACACAGGGAAACTTTTCACCCTGTACAGCGGCAGCGTATGGCATGTGATGTCTGTACGGGTTACTCTCTCTCCCTCTGTGTGTCTGTCTGTCTGTCTGTCTTTCTCCCTCCCTCCCTCCCACACACACACACACACACACACACACCACACACACACACACACACACACAAACAAAATGAATGGCGTGAATATTTAGAGAAGGTTTTAATGCTGGGAATATAGAGGAGAGGGAAGAATTTCCAGCTGACACCCTTCCTTCCATCGATGAACTTGACCGTCCCATCACTCGAGAAGAAGTCCTAACAGCAATAAAGGGCCTTAGAAAGGGAAAGCATGTGTGTTTTGAAATGCAGAAATGCTGACCACATACATGCAGAAATGCTGAAACCGGCAGACGCATCAGTAATAAATTTTCTAAAGAATATTTCAATGTAATTTTTTAAAGGGATTGAACCCACAAACGTGGGCAAATGCTATTGTCGTTCCAATTCATAAAAAGGTGATATGGAACGAACGGATAATTATAGAGGTGTATCACTGCTTAGTATTGTTGGTAAATGTATACTGCTATTTTAAATAGGCGATTGTATGATTGGCTGGAAAATAATAGTAAGACATCCGAGAAATCAAGCTGGTTTCAGACGTAGGTATTCCACAACAGATCATATTTTACACTGTATGCAACTATTCAAAAAATGTTTGTCAAAAAGGGAGGAAAACTTTATGTGGCGTTTGTTGACCTATCAAAAACATTTGATTCTGTCAAACAAAGTACCATCTTGAAAGCTCTATACAAAGTTGGGATATCTTCTGTATTTCTTAATGCTGTTAGAGCAATTTACAAATATGTGATGTCATGTGTAAAAGTTGGTAGTGAACTCACAGATCTTTTTCAGTGTCCACAAGGTCTGCGTCAGGGTTGTGTCTTAAGTCTACTTTATTTTCTATAATAATAAATGAATTGTCTACTTGTTTAGAAACTCATGGAAAACATGGTATCCAGCTTTTACCAGATCTAGCCGAGTTATTTATTCTCCTCTTTGCAGACGACTCAGCCCTATTGTCATGTTCTCCGCATGGTCTCCAAACGCAGCTTGATTGTGTCCTGAAAGCATGTGATGATCTTGGTCTTAAGGTTAATAGAGACAAGACAAAGATTATGATTTTTAGAAAGGAGGGTATCTGAGCAGGTATGAGAAGTGGTTTTATGAACGGTGTTCCTTTGGAAGTCGTAAACAGATATGTTTATTTAGGTTTCACTTTCACTACGTCCATGAGTTCCTATGACAGCGCTGGACGATTAGCTACAAAGGGAAAAAAAGCGCTGTTCGACGTATTTAGAATATATAATCAGCCAAATAATATGTCCAGGAAAACTTTTTTTCAAACTTCCAACTAAAACTTCTGTACTCTTCTGAAGTTTGGGGCATTTTAGCAGAAAACAAACCTGTGGAGAATATACGTTTATTCGCTAGCAAAAAAATTCTGATGTATCTAGTCGTACTCCAACCAAATGACCTATGGTGACCTTGGAAGATATCCGTTGCAAATCAACTGTGTGTACATGTTGTTAAATACTGGTTTCGTTTACTGAAAATGGAAGAGGCACGCCTGCCAAAACAAGCATATCAGATGCCTATGAATTTAACTGTATTATGCAGGTAAAACAAACTGGGTTTCCAAACTGAGATGCATTCTATAAAAGCAAGGATTCAGCTTTGTCTGGCTAGCCCAAGGTGTAGGTAATGAGACGTGCTTCTTGTCATCGTTCAAGCAAAGACTTGAGGCCACATTTTGTCAAGAATGGACGTCAAACATAAATGAAAGTAGCAGATTCAACCTATATTCGTTCTTTAAGTCGTCATTTATTCCTGAAGCATACATAGATTGTGTGCAACAAAAATGAGACACCCTTATCAGAGTCTGGTTTGAAATAAGTGAGCTTAGAATTCATTAAAAAAAAAAAACCGTTATGTTTCTGGAGATATACACGTTACAATAGTTGCCCTTTTTGTCCAGAATTAGAAGAAAACTGAATTACATATGTGTTTTAATTGTGAAGCATATGCAGCATTAAAGCCAAATATCACGAAAAAAAACGTCTCCACATTTTTTCATAGAGCCAAATTTGTAAGCATGATGGCTAGTCAAGATGGTCCGACAATAAGAAAACTTGCATGGTTTTTTCTTTAAAGCATTTAGATTACAAGAGCGCAAACTCACTGCTGTAAGTATTTGAGATAGTGTAATTTGATACATCATGTTTAATTTGTATGAAAGTCTATATATGTACATCTTTTCCCCACATTGATTTGATGTTTCTCCATGAAAATGGGCAGAGGCCTAAACTCATTAAAGTATTTCATTTCATTTCTCTCTCTCTCTCCCTCCCCCCCTCTCCCCCCCCCCCCCCCTCTCTCTCTCTCTCTCTCTCTCTCTCTCTCTCTCTCTCTCTCTCTCCCTCTCTCTCCCTCTCTCTCTCTCTGTCTCTTGGGCAGATTGGAAGAATCATCATCATCATCATCATCATCATCATCATCATCATGGATGTCCGTCGTGGTGGACGAAGACGTCAGTGACTCCGCATGTGTGAGTGCAAACAAAAGCTGGACGCACAGCTACGTCCACACACTCTGGGCATGCGACAGCTGTCACTGGGTCAGGTCTCCTCTCTTTGCGGGCTTGGCGCTTCTGGCCCAATTCCTGCAAACGTTCTCTTGGAAGTTATTTACA
The DNA here is from genome assembly GCA_016801955.1 of Conus betulinus. Taxonomy (NCBI): domain Eukaryota; kingdom Metazoa; phylum Mollusca; class Gastropoda; order Neogastropoda; family Conidae; genus Conus; species Conus betulinus. The sequence goes on along the minus strand of JADBJO010000827.1, from coordinate 292,281 downwards.
CCTTTGCGGACAGCAAGTCGCTAGTCACTGCGATCTGTGGCAAGTGTTTTCCCAGCCATGAAGCGGGATGCCACAGGCTGCCAGTAATACTTTCAGGCAGTCTTTGAAGCATTTGAGTGGCTGCCTAGTGTTCCTTGTTCCAGCTGCCAGCTCAGAGAAGAAGACCATTTTTGGAAGTCGCGCGTCGTCCATCCGTACCACATGCCCAACCCACCTCAACTGCGCTTTCATGATCAGCGCCTCGATACCAGGCATCTTTGCTCTGCGAAACGCTTTTGTGTTGGAAATCCTGTCCTCCCAGGAGATGCCCATGATCTTACGCAGGCAGCTGAGGTGGAACTGATGCAGTCTTCAGTTGTCTCCTGTACAGTGTCCAGGTCTCACAGCCGTAGAGCAGCGAGGTGGCAACGACTGCTCTGTAGATTACCAGCTTGGTACTTAGAGTGATGCCACGCTCTCCCCACACTCTGTTCCAAAGTCCCCCACCCCCACCCCCCACCTCTCTCTCTCTCTCTCTCTCTCTCTCTTTGTTATTGCGCTCATCCTCAGCGTGAGTCCTCCCGGAGTATGATGCACTGTTCATGTACCAGATCACCGGAGCTCAGCACACAAACTGCCAAGTACATTCATGTCAACTGACCTCAGTGACTGTCTGCATCCCCCTCCATACATCCCTTCTCCTCTTCTTCCTCCGCCCACCCCTCATCTCACCCCCGCCTCCCTCATCGTCAATACTTTCTCCACGCGCTCCTTGGCGATACTGCTTCCCCAGTCCTAACTCCTGTTGCCCACATTTCCGCCACATCGCACCCCCCCCCCCCCTTCCCTCTTTCCTTTTCTCCCCACCACCTACGCTATCCCCTCCTCTCCACCAACTTATTCTTCCTAAAGAAACCTGTCGATCCAATCGTTGTGGTGTCAATAGTTCTGTTCGCTCTTCCTTCATACAACTGTCTCGCCAACTGCTATGTTTCTTTCTCCCTATTTCTTTTGAACCTGGCAGGTCACGAGGCATAACTCTCGTTTCTCTCTCTCTCTCTCTCTCTCTCTCTCTCTCTCTCTCTCTCCTCGCTCCCGCCGCGCACTCAGCGCCCTCTCGTATCACCTCGCCAAAGGGAGGACAGTCCCATCAATTGTTGCCATCCCTCACCTTCGTGTTTTACTGATTTACCCCCTCTCTGGGAGTTGAAGGGTAAGAAGATATGCTGAGCAGAGGTCTTTTTTTCCCGTTCCAGCAATGTAGCAATCGCAACAAACATGACTGACGTGAAGGCTGTGAGTGCAGGAAGGAAGTAAAAGAGAAAGAGGAAGAGATGAGATGGTGGTGGTGAAGATGATAAACAGAGAAACTGAAGAAACCCCCTGACGTTAGTGACGTTTTTGCCCAGCTCCGTCACAGGGGTACAAACGCTCCAGGGAAACGGCAACAATGAACTGTTGAGTGGTGATGGAGATGACTCCACGACGACTTCACATGAAATCCGGATCACATTTTTTTGGTATTTTCATCACGACAGAAGTACATTCTTTTCTCCTCCTCCCTACTCTTGGCCATCCATTCTAGAATAAAAAAAAACTGCTCCACGCGCACTGTCCCTGTACCATTTTTACCATTGCTCAACACACAAACAGCAAACAGTGCTGAGGTCAGTTGACTTACATTACTATCACTACCCCTTCCAACGATTTGATCATAGCTTCTTCTTCTATCCCTCAAAACACCTACTCCTTTCACAGTTCTTTCCCTTGCACATTTGTAAACAACGGCTAATCTACCTCATCTCCTTTTGCTCTCTTCAACTCCAATCCCGCATTTTCCGCTATTCGTCCACCCTCCTCCTTTCCTCAAGCTTTTTTTTCTCCACCCCACCCCCACCCCATGTTGTTTCTTCCCCAAGCAGACAGCAGCTTTGATTGTAGTGGTTCAGTCTTTTTGTTTCACCGTACCTTCACCTTGACGTCTAGTCAGTTACTTTTTATTTGTCTCTTTCTCTCTTTCTCTTCTTTTGAGACCCTCCAGGTCAGGTGACAGGACTCCCGCGTTGCTCCTGCTTCCGCTGCGCGGTCAGCGCCACCTCGTATCACCTCACGAAAGGGAGGACAGTCCCATTAATTATTGCCGCCACCCGCAGTTGTGGTTTGCTGATTATCTCCCTTTGTCCCCAAAGGCAAGGGGCGCACACATGTGGAGTTCTAATTTTGTTGTGTGTCCTTCCGCTGGTTAGCTGTCATAACAAACCTGACTGGCGTGTTTTGTCCTGATGTATGGTAACACACCTGACTGAAGTGTTTGTCCTGATGTATGATAACAAACCTGACTGATGTGTTTGTCCTGATGTATGGTGACAAACCTGACTGATGTGTTTGTCCTGATGTATGGTGACAAACCTGACTGATGTGTTTGTCCTGATGTATGGTGACAAACCTGACTGATGTGTTTGTCCTGATGTATGGTGACAAACCTGACTGATGTGTTTTGTCCTGATGTATGGTAACAAACCTGACTGATGTGTTTGTCCTGATGTATGGTGACAAACCTGACTGATGTGTTTGTTCTGATGTATGGTTACAAACCTGGCTGATATTTGTCCTGATTTTTACACTATTTGCATGTAAATTCTTCCCACCTGTTCACAAAAATTAATGCTCCATATATTTTCCTTAAAAATACATCAAGAGATCTGCATGGAGTAAACAAAAAAATCATCTTTTTCTGTCGTCTTGAGAGTGC
>JADBJO010000827.1:270000-287481 GCA_016801955.1 Conus betulinus | reverse complement strand
TGGAGTTACTGGCTTGAGATAGTTCCCACCACTGATACTCCTCCAACCCTACCCCCCGTTCCCCCTTCTCCCGTCCTCCCTCCCCTTATTTACTATCATCTTCCCTTCCTGCCTTTGGTCTCATTGCCTATCAATGTTACTGAACGTGACGTAAATGTTGGCCGATCGTGACGGCTGAGTGAGGCGCGAGGTGAGGCTTTTAGGTTGGCTGGGTGATGAATATGTCCTTTACTTTCGGGGACTGAAGCAGAATGCGTGAAAACGTCCAATAAACGGGACGCAAAACCGGCACGCTGAGACCACTCCCTGCACACTTGAAGGCTTGGTCTCCTATTGTTATCACACTCACATCGCCATGATGGTTAGGTCCCATTCGACTACGGAAGCTACGTCATGGCTTACACACAAACACATGCGCGCTCGCGCGCGCACACACACGCACACACACACGCTCGTGCGCATGCACGCACGTTCGCACGCACACACGCACGCACATACACACACACACACACATACACACACATACACGCGCGCGCGCACACATGCATATAGGCACACACATACATTCTCACACACTCACACACACACACACACATGCACACACACGCGCGCGCGCACAGAGAGAGAGAGAGAGAGAGAGAGAGAGAGAGAGAGAGAGCTCTGAACTCTGAACTCTAAATAGTTAAATGAATTGGCTATAAGCCCGTGTCATGGTGGTGGTTTGCAACAGCACACACGATTAGGATTGATGGGCATCATAGCACAGAAACCTAACTAGTGAGCACACACACACACACACACACACACACACACACACACACACACACACACACACACACACACACGCACGCACGCACGCACGCACGCACGCACGCACGCACGCACGCACACACACACACACACACACACACGCACGCACGTACGCACACACACACACGCGCGCGCATTTTGTATGCGTGCGTGCGCGTGTGTGTGTGTGCGAGAGAGAGAGATACAGACAGAAAGAGACAGACAGACAGACAGACAGAGTGTGCAACATTGTCTGTACAAGAGAACGGTATGAAGGTAATGCCTTTACACTGACCCACCATATATCTTACTCCTTCAACCCCCCCTCCCCACTCCCCCACTTCTACCCCCACCCATTTTTCCAGCTAATCCTAATTTAGACTTTCCTTTTTGCTGGAAATTGGCATCTGACATATCTGTCTATTCCTTCGTGAGTGTCTTGTTCTTTAAATCAACACTTCAAAAAGCACAGCATTTATGCGTCGTAAGTTGTGTATATTGTTATCCCCTTTGAAGAATACTCAAGTAATATCCTCAATGTTGACGTTGTATGCTCAGCCTCTTTTTCTTTTTCTTCTTTTATTTATTATTATTTTTTTTTTTTTAATTTTTTTTTTGTGCTCTTTCTCGAAAGGGGGCACTTTCGGCGGGGAGGCGGGGGTGGGGTGTGGGGAACTTTGGGCTGGGTTACCGGACCTGGTGACCAGCTCTTTGGAAACTTGTGGCCATTTCCCTGTCTGGAGCAGTGTAACTCCGGCATTGAAACCATGAAGAATCAGCATCAGTTACCTCACTAGATTTCTTTCTTTATCTATATCTAACACAGCACTGTCTACCTTCAGCACCCCCTCCCGCCCCCCGTTCCGTTCTCACGCTCCCTACCCACCACCACCCACCCACAAATCTCTCCCCCCCCTCATCCCACCCCGATCCGCATCTCCCCACATCTTTCTTCTCCCTCCTTGCCGCGCTCACTACCTTCATGTCGGTCTTGTTTGTTATGATAGCTAACCAGCTGAAAGAAAGATCGAGAAAAAGCAAGCAAGAAAAAGGAAGCAGGAAGAAAATAATACTTCGCGCGTGCGCGCCCTTTGCTCTCTCTCTGCTCCGGGAGGGGAGGTAATCAGCAAACCAGAATGGCGGGTGGCGGCAACAATTGATGGGACTGTCCTCCCCTTCGTAAGGGCAAAGGGAGTGGCGCTGAGTGCGCAGCGGAAGCCGGAGCAAAGCAGGGGTCATATCGCTTGATCTATGGCGTCTTAAAAAATAAAAAAAAAGGGGAAGAGGAAAGAAAGAAAGGAATAAGAAAAGAAAGTAAATTGGCTAGACAAAAGGGTGAACGAAGGGCAAAACAGAAAGTTTGACACCACAACGACTGGACCAACTGGGTGCTTGGGGAAGGAAAGGGCAGGGGGAAGATTAGGAATAAAGAAGCGGGGCGGAGGACAGAAAAGAAAAAGCACATTGCAGAAGAAAATTTAGGCCTAATGTGGAAGAAGGTTCAGAGATGGAATGGAGGATTAGCATGATAAACAACTATAAAAGAGGGGGGGGGGGGGGGTGAAAGGGGGAATGGGATACGATGTAGGGGACAGGCGGAGGAGGTAGGGGAAGAAGGAACTAAGGGCAGAACCTGACAGACATGGAGCTTGTCTGACTTTAGCATACTGGGTCAGCTGTATGTTGAGCTCCGGGTCAGTGCAATGTGCAGACTAGTACCTTTTATCTGTAAACTGGTACAGGGACAGTGCAATGTGTAGATGTGTATTTTTTTTATCTGTAAACTGTGACAGGGACAGTACAATGTGTAAATATGTACTTTTTTTTGTGTAACTGTTACAGGGACAGTGCAATGTGTAGATGCGTATTTTTTTATCTGTGTAAACTGTGAAAGGGCAGTACAATGTGTAGATGTGTATTTTTCATTTGTGAACTGTTACAGGGATAGAGCAATATGTAGATGTGTACTTTTCATCTGTGAACTGTTATAGGGACAGTGAAATGTGTAGATGTGGACGTTTTATTCGTGAACTACTACAGGGACAGTACAATGTGTAGATGTGTATCTTTTCCTGTAAACTGTTACAGGACAAGTACAATGTGTAAATGTGCACTTTTTTCTGTAAACAGATACAGGGACAGAGCAATGTGTAGATGTGTACTTTTCGTTCGTGAACTGGTACAGGGACAGAGCAATGTGTAGATGTGCACTTTTCATTCATGAACTGGTAAGGATACAGTACAATATGTAGATAGGTACTTTGAATCTGTAAACAAGTACAAGAACAGTGTAATCTGCAGATGAGCACTTTTCATTCGGTGAACTGTTACAGGACAGTACAATGTGTAGATGTGTACCTTTTGTTCACGAACTGGTAAGGAGACAGTACAATGTGAAAATGTGCACTATTTATTCGGTGAGCTGGTACAGGGACAGCGCAATGTGTTGATGTGTACGTTTTGTTCACGAACTGGTAAGGAGACAGTACAATGTGAAAATGTGCACTATTTATCCGGTGAACTGTTACAGGGACAGTAAAGTGTGTAAAGATGTGTACTTTTTTATCCAAAGAACGGGCACAGGAACAGTATAATGTATAGATGAGTACATTTCATCCTGTAAATTGGTACCGGGAGGTGCAATATCACCTAGTGTAACCTTTTATCTGGTGAACAGGTAGGACAACGGTGCGATGTGTAGATGTGTACAGGTTTTCTCAGCTATCCCAAAAAGAAAAAAATAAACAGCAAGAGTGGGAAGGACAGAGAGGGGCCAGGAAAGCAAATCTGTCCTAGAAAAATAATTCAGGAAAACCGGATCCGAATTTCACGAGCAATGCCCTCGCTCCACACGCAGCTGTTCCTGGTTGATCGGTTCCTACAGCATTTGTCTGCTGAGCAAGAACGCCACCACTTCCTCCACGTGATTTGTTTTCTCTTTATTCTCCTAACCGCCGCTGCCTCCACCTTCTCCGTCCTTCATGTCAGTCATGTATGTTGCCATAACTAACCCGTTGGAAGGGGGACAACTTGAACCTGCATGGGTCCTTTTTGCCCAGAGGGGAGGTAATGAGTAAACCACGAGGTCGCGCGACCTGAACTATGATGGGACTGTCCTGCTTTCACGAGGTGATACGAGAGGGCGCTGAGTGCGCAGTGGAAGCCAGAGGGAAATGGAGAGTTATGCCTCTTGGACTGGCTTGCTTTCCGGAAATAAAAGAAAGACAACTAACTAGACGTGAGGATGAACGAATGGCAAACAGAAAGACTGAGGCCAAAACGATTGGGTTTGTTGATTTCTTGAAAGAGAATTAACTTTGGAACTGAGGAGGAGGAGGGTGGGGTAGTTTTAGAGGCAAGAAGAAGTAAAACCGGGGGTTGGGGTGTGTGTGGGGGAGGGTGATGAGGGAAAATGCGGGGAGTGGAAGTGAGGCTGAGGAAGTGCCATCGTAAAGTAGAGTGAAGAAGAAAATATTCAGAATGTCGAAAAAAGGGGAAAAAAGCGGGGATGAGGGATTGGGAGCGGGTGGGGGGTTTGGGGGGGGGGGGGGGGGGGGGTTAAGAGAACAAATCAATGGCAGGGGTGCAGTCAGTCAGAGGTCGGCTGACTTGAACGTACCTGGCAATGTGTGTGTGTGAGCTCGGTGAACTGGTACATGCACAGTGCATCACACTGGGGGATGACTCAGGCTGAGACTGAAAATAATTCAACGAACAAACTAACTAAAACGGAAAGAAGAGAAAAGACAGAGAGAATCTTCAAGACATCCCAAACTATGCATTGCTGCTGTTTCTGGGTTCAAAAACCAACCTCAGCATAAAAATCAAAACACACACTCCTCTGACACTATATCCATCCTTTCTCCCTGCTCTCTCTCTCTCTCTCTCTCTCTCTCTCTCTCTCTCTCTCTCTCTCTCTCTCTCTCTCAATTTCATCTGTCTCTCTTTCATCTGTTCTTTTCCGTACTGACATCACCGATCGTTCGGCGTACCTGTTAATCTGTAGGTATGGTACAACCCTAGGTGATTTTGACATCACTGATCGTTCGGCGTCAGTGTAAATCTGTAGGTATGGTACAGCCCTGAGGTGATTTTCGAGATCGGCTGCGAAATACGTGCACACTCTCATCACGAACACACGGACACACCAATCTACAGATATCAATCTACCCTCCCTCCACTCCCCTTCCATCCTTTACTTTGATATACAGGCCACTGTTACCCGAGCAAGCACACTCTTAAGATTCAACAAACAATTCGGAGAGGAAAGAAAGTATGAAACAGATCATGTAAGTTGTTTTTTTTCTAATGTTTGAACAGATATAATCTAAAGAGTGGAGAGCGTCTGGGCTAGGACTGCAGAGAAATGCAGGGCGTTCCATGCTCGCACTGCGGAAAAAGAAAGTGAATACTCTTCCGCTATGTTTTTTTTCTCTTCTGGGGCGTCACTTTGACCACGGACGGACAGACAAATAGATAGCACAGACAAACAGCACAGACAGACGGTATAGACAGCCAGCCAACACAGACAAACAGCACAGACAGACGGTATAGTCAGCCAACACAGACAAACAACAACGCAGACAGACGGTACAGCCAGCCACCCAACACAGACAAATGGCTCAGCCAGCCGAAAAGATACGATCAAAACCATTACCCAGCTCGGACATGTCTTATCTGCGTCATGGAAGGTTAACTGGTCTCCGCTGGTGAGTTACCTCAAGGCGGCGTGATAGTAATAGCTATCTGTTGACCGCTGGAAACCAGACTGTGGCAGAACTGACGAGTTCTGAATGAGTGCAGGAGAAAAAAATAGCGACGGAAAATTATTTACGGAGAGATCTTGAATGAGAATTCTCTGCCGAAAAAAACAGACACTAGGTTAAAAAAGTAAGTAAACAATACTCAGACGCAGTCGTTATCACACACACACACACACACACACACACACACACACACACACACACACACACACACATACACACACACACACACACATACACACGTGCGCGCGCGCACACACGCACACACACACACACACACACACACACACACACACACACACACACACACACACACACACACACGCTGACCCCAACAGCGGGGAGCGAGAAGCTTGAAAAAGACAAAAGACAGCCGAAACACCAGCCGCCGTGGCGAAGTGGTTAGCGTCGCGGACTCCCAGCTGGAGGTCGTGGGTTCGAATCCCATCAGAAGTCATGTGGGTTTTTTTCTGCCCCGACCGGCTCCTACCCTGAGTTGAGTTTGCTGCGGGCTCAGTTGGGAAGACTGGGACCACACAGTCGAGTTTCATCCACTTAATGGATGCGTTTCTGAGAGTGTTGCTCAAATTTCCTGACCAACACTGCAGGTGTCTGTATCTCTCGGGCCTGGTGGTTGACGCCGGGATATATTATGAAAGGAAGCGTAGAGTACAGCCCTGTCATGTAGTCTCAGACCGAAATGGAAATCCGTAGCATCATCTTAATCATCCTCATTCTCATCGATCAGCATTAAAAAAAAAAAAGTCTCAAATCTGTGGTCCTTCATGCCCTGCTCTCTCATGGTGACCTCAATTTCGGCGTCCTCTCCCACGTCTGTGGCCTTGGTTTGGTTCCGTCCGGGTCACCGGTATCGGCGGGTCCATGGGGGCTGTCGTTGGACGGACGTGGTGGCGCCCTCCGGAGGGAGAGCTCACTCACGCCGGCTCCGCGACTAAGCAATTATTGTCGTCAGTAGGGGGCTTAGTAGGTGTGGTGTCCTGCGTATGTTAGATCAGAACAGGCGCCACTGAACACCACTGAAGTGACTCGGCAGCAGTGCAGTGTCTCCTCCGGTGGGTTGCCTCTTGACGACTTGACATTGACTGCTCCCTGTGGATTGCCGGTGCCGGGGCTGTGGCGGGCCGACCGGGCTGTGGCTGTGGACGGGGTGTCGGAATGAGCGGCGTGGGTGCACTGCCCTCTGAGGTGGCGCAGAGGTTGGGACAGCAAAAAAAAAAAAAAAAAAAAAAAAAAAAAAAAAAAAAAAAAAAAAAAAAAGACAGCCGAAACTGTTGAAGCGCATCCAATTTAGCATTGACTCCGGAAGATCATTCAGTCCACCCACACACCAAGATGAGCACAGCCCCGCCTTCGGCTCAGGGGCTTTCCCGTACTGAACACAAGGACTTCCCATCGATTAGCAACACAGTACAGCAAGTGCGGGCCACGTTCAGTTCAGGAACAACGTTCGCAACGTTCAAAAGAAATCTGCGTAAGCTCGAAGAGAAATAATGGACAATGACGTGAGTAATCGTGCGCTGCATTTGGGGGGCCAGCGTAGGGGGAACAAACCCCACCGGCTCTGCCCCTGTGTTCATCGGTCTACATACCAGTAATTGTGCATAAAGTCCTGGTGAGTCGTATGTTTAGTAGTTGTCAGAATTAATATGATGATTAATACAGTTGTCTTCTTTTTTCATGAACTTTCTCTCAAGATAGAATAGGGCACAGTCTTCTTGTTAAGTGGGGCCCAGACACAGTTTGAGGTCAGTTATGGAGGTCAACGAGACGTCGTAGAGACTAAAAATTGGGAAAGAATGAGTATAGGTCTGTGAGGACTAGAAAACGTTGTACATGGAAACGATGAGAGAGAGAGAGAGAGAGAGAGAGAGAGAGAGAGAGAGAGAGAGAGAGAGAGAGAGAGAGAGAGAGAGAGAGAGACTGTGGGCGCAAAACTTTGTAATGTAAGAAATAGGTTTCGTTTTAGTCCGTGATGTATTTTTGAAAAAAAAAAAAGTATAATCAAATTTTTGTTTGAAAAAAAAAAAAATTTGTGTATGTAAAATGGTGTAAACAATTTAGCAGTTGATTCGTAGGGGGAACTCTCTTTTGTTTTGTCTGCCTGGATGTTTCTCGACGTGGCGTGAACGAGAGCGCGACACCAGTGGGAGGAATGCTGGTCTGATCTGCGGTAATGTTTGTTGAGGAGGGAAGGGAAGCTGGTCTGATCTGCGGTAATGTTTGTTGAGGAGGGAAGGGAAGCTGGTCTGATCTGCGGTAATGTTTGTTGAGGAGGGAAGGGAAGCTGGTCTGGTTTGTGGTAATGTTTGTTGTTGAGGAGGGAAGGGAAGCTGGTCTGGTTTGTGGTAATGTTTGTTGAGGAGGGAAGGAAAGCTGGTCTGATCTGCGGTAATGTTTGTTGAGGAGGGAAGGGAAGCTGGTCTGGTTTGTGGTAATGTTTGTTGAGGAGGGAAGGGAAGCTGGTCTGATCTGCGGTAATGTTTGTTGAGGAGGGAAGGGAAGCTGGTCTGATCTGCGGTAATGTTTGTTGAGGAGGGAAGGGAAGCTGTCTGGTTTGTGGTAATGTTTGTTGAGGAGGGAAGGGAAGCTGGTCTGGTTTGTGGTAATGTTTGTTGAGGAGGGAAGGAAAGCTGGTCTGATCTGCGGTAATGTTTGTTGAGGAGGGAAGGGAAGCTGGTCTGGTTTGTGGTAATGTTTGTTGAGGAGGGAAGGGAAGCTGGTCTGATCTGCGGTAATGTTTGTTGAGGAGGGAAGGGAAGCTGGTCTGGTTTGTGGTAATGTTTGTTGAGGAGGGAAGGGAAGCTGGTCTGATCTGCGGTAATGTTTGTTGAGGAGGGAAGGGAAGCTGGTCTGGTTTGTGTAAATGTTTGTTGAGGAGGGAAGGAAAGCTGGTCTGATCTGCGGTAATGTTTGTTGAGGAGGGAAGGGAAGCTGGTCTGGTTTTGTGTAATGTTTGTTGAGGAGGGAAGGGAAGCTGGTCTGATCTGCGGTAATGTTTGTTGAGGAGGGAAGGAAAGCTGGTCTGGTTTGTGGAAATGTTTGTTGAGGAGGGAAGGAAAGCTGGTCTGGTTTGTGGAAATGTTTGTTGAGGGAGGGAAGGGGTAGCTGGTCTGGTTTGTGGAAATGTTTGTTGAGCAGGGAAGGGAACTGCTCCAGAAGAGCTCAGACAGCTCTCTCTCTGGAAGTCCACTCCACTCTGGAACTGGGATGGGGGGTCGGGGTGGCGAGAAAGGTTTTCTGGTGGTAGAAGGTCCTGAGAGAGGGGACATCCTTGGTCGCCATGGTGAATTTGTCACCGGTTTCTTAGAGAGAGAGAGAGAGAGAGAGAGAGAGAGAGAGAGAGAGACAGACAGACAGACAGACAGACAGACAGACAGACGGACGGATGGACGGACAGACAGACTAAGTCATCGATTTCAGATAGATAGACAGACAGACAGACAGACAGACGGACGGACGGACAGATGAACTGAGCCTTCGATTTCTAGACAAAAAGTGGATCAATTATCAAAACTCTGTCTTGGCATGAACTTATTCCCCTTTGAACGACAGCCTCTAAGTTCAGAAGGAAGGAGGGAAACGAGAGAGAGAATCTTTCGCCAGTGGCCACTCTGTGACTACGACACTGCTCTTCCAAAGGACGGAAGGAAGCAATCCAGCATGCAAGAACTGTTTCGCTCTATGTGAAGAGGTCATCAGGCTTGCTGTCGGCCTATGGTGACCTCCCATAGATAAGCGTTTCAACACTGACGAGCAAAGACAACGCGCTTCGGTGAATCGTCTCACGTATGGGGAACTTCTCCCACAAAAGACAGATATGAGCATTCCGTGAGGAGAAAAGCCGACAGACTAAAATTCGCGTGAAAACCAAAAGGTGGGAAATATTAAGTATGAAATAAAAAAAAGGGGGGGGGGGGGGGGGGGGGGGGGGGTGGGGGGGAGTTCACCCGGGGGGTCTGGAGAGGGGAGGGACCCGGTCTGGAGAGGGGAGGGGGGGCGGGGGGGGGGGGGGGGTTGAAACACATATAATCTAAACAATCGGTGATATGCACAGTACAAACGATGATGAATCCAGCCCTAATCCCTTCACTGCCAGAAGACAGAGCAGCAGGGCAACATCCCAGATTTGTCTTGGTATCAGTAAAGGCAGGGCTGATTGGCCGGGTGGGTAAAGGTGCCCGACTCTTGCGCCAAGGCTCGGTGTTCGATCTCTAGCAAGGCTGGAAGACATTTGTCACCGGAGTGAACACTGGTGCAGCCTCCTGCCTCCTCCTGGTCCTTCAGGTAACACTGTCATCCTCCTGCCCTCCTCCCGGTCCTTCAGGTAACACTGTCAGCCTCCTGCCTCCTCCCGGTCCTTCAGGTAACACTCAGCCTCCTGTCTCCTCCCGGTCCTTCAGGTAACACTGTCAGCCTCCTGCCTCCTCCCAGTCCTTCAGGTAACACTGTCAGCCTCCTGCCTCCTCCCGGTCCTTCAGGTAACACTGTCAGCCTCCTGCCTCCTCCCGGTCCTTCAGGTAACACTGTCATCGTTCTGCCCCCTCCCGGTCCTTCAGGTAACACTGTCAGCCTCCTGCCTCATCCCGGTCCTTCAGGTAACACTGTCAGCCTCCTGTCTCCTCCCGGTCCTTCAGGTAACACTGTCATAGTCCTGCCTCCCCCCGGTCCTTCAGGTAACACTGTCAGCCTCCTGCCTCTTCCTGGTCCTTGAGGTAACACTGTCAGCCTTTTGCCTCTTCCCTGTCCTTCAATCGTTGTGTTACCTTGATTCCCCAGCCAATCCGGACAAGAAAAAGACAAAGATAACACTCGAAGGTGCAAGTGGGACCCAGAGGAGTACTGTCCTCAACTGCCGAACAAATACCTTCTGTGTTCACGTAGGGCGCGTGCACGTCCAGAGCATTCCATTAAGTTGTCAAGGGGCATAACGGCTCCCTGGCAGATGCCATTTTGTAATGGCCACTAACAATGACAATACAACCCTTGATTCCCCAGCCAATCTGATCACGCCATGATGAAAGTTCGACAATTATCTTAGCCTTGAATTCCAGGCTGACATTTCTTTCCTCTGTTTTTTCTAAGAAGGGGGGGGGAGGGGGGGGGGGGGGGGGGGAGGAAGGCAGCTTCTTCCTCCCAAACGTACCTAACGTTGCTAACATTGCCGTTCGCGACCTCAACGCCACCGGACAACAAGTAGACCCTTTCCACCTGCTGACCTCTCGGCACTACCTGTTTTATGCCTCACCCTAACCCCCCCCCCCCCTCCAACCCCCACACCCACACACACACCCACGCCCTGCTCCCGCTCCGGCCCTCACTCCCTTTTGTTGTCAGAAAGGGAAGAGGACTCACTGACTGCCTCCATCTCCCCCCGCTGGCTGTCTTGTGTGGCGGGGCAATGAGTTCGTTGTGTCATCCGTCCTGGACTGCGGGACAAAGGGGATTCCATGGTAACAGGAGTGGGGATGAGGGATGCGAGGGGGATGAGATGGGGGGAAACCTCAGGGACCCAGTGCCCTCACAGACTAAAATTCTAGTTGGGAGACAGAACTCCAGGCCCGAGTTCGATGTGAAGAGAGGAGGGAGGGAGGGGAAGGGTGGGGGGGGGGGGGGGGGGGGGGGGGGGGGGGGGGGATGAGATGATGAGAGAAGTGAGAAAGGCGCAAGGGGGTGGGGGAGAATGGGGAGGTGAAGGTGCGAAGGGTGTGGGAGAGCCTAGGGGGTGGGAAGTTCCGATCATAATTGTCTTCGCCTCAGAGGATAGCGTACACCCCAGCCTGTGTGGGTGGACATTCATTTGTGGGTGAGGGCTGTCGCGCGCGCGCGCGCATGTGTGTGTGTGTGTGTGTGTGTGTGTGTGTGTGTAGTGGAGAGTAAGAGTGAGTTGATGAATCTCTCTCTCTCTCTCTCTCTCTCTCTCTCTCTCTCTCTCTCTCTCTCTCTCTCTCTCTGTGCAGAAATTAGATATGGCAGATGCTCTCATGTAGGGAATTATGAATAATTCTCTGGACATCATGTTAAAGAACAATCTGATTACATGAAGAGATCAATGTTCTTTTGGTAATTTGGTAGATGACAAGTCAAACAGAAAGAATGGTTCGAGAATGAATGCATACCGGCAAGTCGTGGAGCACGAAGACTGCTGAGAAGGTTTTTTAACAACATTTGGTTAGAAACATTAGAAAACAAAACATTGCGCTGAAAGATATGATCATAAAATAAAACTTAAACAAAAGAAAACTGGAGATTGATAAAAAGTCAAAAGGGACTTCTGGTACACAATGCACAAGATTTTGTAAACAAAATCCCAGCCTTCAAATCACATATCTGTAAAAGAATGGTTCGTTCACTTCAAAACTGTTTTGGAAAAAGACGAAGAAGACATAATTGAGAGCAGTTTCGTCGAAGACAATGTGAATAGGTCATCTCTAAAGAAGAAGCTTAGCTTGCCTTTAGAAAGCTGAAGAATGGCAAGTCTGCTGGTCCAGATGGACTTATAAGTGAGTTTTTCAAACATTCTGGTGATTCAGTTGTTAATTTCCTAATAACACTGTAAAACTATCTATTGCAGAAAGAACTTATCCCCAAAATTGGACAGAGTCCATAATTATTCATTTACTTAACAAGCAAGGTCATGTTTATGAGTGAACATTCACTGGTATCTCTTCGTTGTGTTAAAAGCATGTATAACGAAGTAAAGGCAAGATGAAGGGGCAACACTGTCTGATGCGTTGACTTATACACGTGGAGCACGGTAATGTTTGTGGTCCTGTTTTGTGTCCACTTTTTATCAATAAATTAGCCCTGAAAATACTTAACAATGATCTTCACGGAAATGATTTTTACCTAATTTGTGCTGATGACATAATTCTATTGTCTATAACAGTAGATGGTTTACAAAGGCAGTTAAGTAATTTATATGATGATGCCTGTCAATCAGAACTAAAAGTAAACATGGAGAAAGCTAATATTATTTGTTTTTTTTCTTAAGGGTGGGTACTTGTTGGCAAGTGAGAAACGGGCCTATGGAAATGAGAGTACAAGTAGTGAATGTGTACACATATATTGGGATTTATTTCTTGACAAGAAATGAGAAAAATCTCATTTTAGTTTCGCGCGCCAAGGCATAACTAATAAAGAGAAGAAAGCGGTTATTCTTTTACTTCATACTATATAAATTAGGCTGCAATGCTTTCAGTGTCTTTGGCAAACTTCTTGACTCTCAGATTCAGCCGGTGGTGCGGGGATGTGGGCTTTTGAAAAATAACGCTATAGAATTAGAAAAAAAGTACATTTGTTTGCATTGAAACACTTTCTTGATGTGGTCAATTGAACACCGAACGAGCTTGCATGTGGTGAGCTGGGCAGATATCAGATTTACCTCAATTCGTACATGAAATGTATTTCATACCGGCTGAACTTGACAAGAAGGGATGATGATAGGCGGCCCTCTAAAGCATACAAAATAGTATATAATTTGGATTTTATGGTAAGAAGACATGGGTACGACTGTTAACTTTGTCACTGTTTAAATTCTTATGGGTTTTCCTTTCCGTGGGATAACCAGGGTGTCCAAATATATATCTTTTTTTTTTTTTACATCTTTTAGGCAGAGGCTTATTGATTGTAGACGGCAAGACTGACATGATCAGATATATGCTGTTGACAGATTTTCACAGTATAGGCTGTTTTAAACCACTCACTTCAGAGAACCGATATATAAAAATCTTTTTTAATGAATTGACCAAGTTCCGATTAGGTGCGTCTGGTGTTGCTTCCTATTGCTTTAGCTATACTGTCGGAAATGAAAATATGCTTACCTGCCATCTATGCGACATCGGTAAAGAAGCATTATTACACTTCCAATTTTGCTGCCCTGCCCTGAGTGATTTTAGAATAAAATCTCTTCAACCGAAATACCACAAGATTCCATGCAATTATAGATTAACTTTGTTTACATGCCGACCAGGCATGAGACAACAGTAAAAAAAAAAAAAAAAAGAAAAGAAAAGAAAAAAAGAAAGAAAGAAAAAGAAAAAGAAAGAAAGAAAAAGAAAGAAAAAAAATATATTAGCAATATATATTCATCAGGCGCTCAACAGACTGAAATTTGCCACTTCATATAATGTTGTTTTTTAAATGTATATCATAAAGCATCTCGCTTTATTCATTGTTTCTTTTATTTGTATCTGTCACTGGATTCTTTTCCTTTGTTTAGACATGCGTACATCCTTCTTTAGTGAGGGGCCCAGGCCTTTATCTGATTAAAAGTTTTGAGTCTTTCAGTCTCCCTCCCTCTCCCTCCCTCCCTCCCCCCTCCTCCTCTCTCTCTCTCTCTCTCTCTCTCTCTCTCTCTCTCTCTCTCTGTGGTAGTGATTGTTGTTTTGTTTATGTAACCATGTTTTGATGGATACATTGTGTCATGTTGTACTAGTTTAGTACGATCATAACCCCGAGTATGAAAAAAAAAACCCATCTAATTAAGCCAATATACTTTTACCGTTTTTAGATAAAGACTCGTTGTTGTTGTCATTGACAATCTCTCTCTCTCTCTCTCTCTCTCTCTCTCTCTCTCTCTCTCTCTCTCTCTCTCTCTCTCTCAAGAAAAAGGAATGCTCCATGAACATTAAGGAGCCAATTCCCTAAAAATTCTTCGAGAAACTCCTCGGAAATCCACATCCCACTTTCCACAATTGACTGACTTACTTCAAGCCTAACATACTTAGCCCCGGTCTGTGGAGCTCCCTCTCATAGTCATTAAAGTACTATGCCGGGTGGCTCCAAACAGACATTAACTTTTTCGCAACACGCCGCGAGATGATCGCGGCGCCCGACTTACCACTCGGCGACGTGGGGCGAAAATACTCGCGGCAAGCGATCTGTCACTCAGGACACCTCGCAAGAAAGATAACGACGATCTTCTAAAAATAAATGTGACCGAACTTTCTGTAGAATTTTAAACCAGTGGTGTTCGCGTACAGATACAGTCCTTTCCTACGTCATACCATACTAGTTAGCAGGCTACTAACAGTCGATTTCACTGGTTAATTTGAAGAGACAGCATCCAGCCCGTTGGTGTCTTCAAGTACTGAATCAGTGCTCCTTGTTCGAAGTATGTCATTTTCAACTCTATCAAACAGCAACAAAATAATTATTTTGACTTTTGAAACATCTGTCATCAAGAAGATGAAAGATAGCTCTATTTCACTGTACAAAAATGTAGTCACTGTCGGATTTAGGTTTCTAAGGAAAATTAATTAAAAATGGTCAAAATCAGGTGTCCTGAGGGAATTCCAGTGCTGTGACTGCAGTGTTAACTGGGCACATAGAGACGAACGAAGGACTGTGTTGATAGAGTTAAAATCAGAGGAATGGGATTATTAGGGGGACACCACCTGGCTCAAAGATAGGGTTACGGCTGAGTGAGAAGGCCAGAAATGCGACGTCTGCTAAGGGAAAGGTCATGCACTTGAAGGTCATTGGTGGAAATAAAGAAAAAGTGAAATGATTGGTGGGAGGAGGGATGTTCTTTTGATCAATCATCAGTCTAATATCAAATCCAGGTTCAAACTTCTGCTTGGCTGAAAAACGCTTGCATGGATCATACCGTGATTTTTGAGAGAATTTTGCACGAAATCCCTATGTAATCCATTTAAATGTTTTGAGGTGTAGCATACATGTGAGCCAAAAATTAATCTTGAACTGGTAATAAATCAAAGAAACAGCCCACCACCACAACGACCGATGATCTCACTTGTTCTAAGGGAGAGCAAGCGCTGAAATCTTTCACAATTTAGAAATGCATGAGCTACTTCTTCCTGACGTCACATTTCAGACCCTCGCCTTCACGCGTGACTCTGTCTCTGAGCCAGGGAGTTTCCCCCAAATAGTCCCAGTCCTTTCATTTCAATCTGTCGGCTTGGAATCACTTGCACGGAGTCACCTGGAGTGTACTTTGATGAGCATATGAAAGAAAAGAAGGTAATTCAACTTTCAGACACAATAAGAATTCTCAAAAATATAACTGCGCCCACATGTAACTATTCGATTCCTTAAGCAAGGCCTTGGCGCATTACCTTTTGGTGTGCAGCCTGTGTGCTTATATCTAAACGACTCACCCACCACCTTTCAACCTTTCCGCCGCTTCCTTGACTGGAGCAGTGGTCATTGTGCTGCATGCATTTTCTTTCTTTTTTTTTTTTTTCCCCCCCCCCCCCCCCCCCCCCCTTCTCTTTTCTTTTTCTTTTCTTTCTTTCTTTTTTGTTTTCTGTTTGGGGGTGGGTGGGTTTGGGGTGAGGGTGGGGGGGGGGGGGGAGTGGGGCTAGAGTGGGGATGGGGGAATGGGGGGGGGGGTCTAGATTGTGGAGGGAGGGGTGTGTATGACGGAACAGATAACTAGTGAAAATCCCAATTATTTTATTCGCCAATCACAGTGCGCCATCAGTCATTGTGTTTGGGTTGGGCCAGAAAATAGATGACTAACTAAATAAACAAATCGATAAATAAAAGAGATAAAGTATGGAGGTACATAACAATAAAAGATTTCCTTTCTGATCTGAAGCCTTTAAAGACAACACGTTGCTTATCAGAGAGTAGTGGGTTTAGACATCGTCTTTGTTCTTCGAGTCGGTCTTCTTTACCTATATATAACTATTAATAACAAGCACTGGGCGACTGATTCAGCGAATTCTGAAAAAAAAAAAAAGTTCTTTTGCGGTAGGCAGCGGGTAAGTCTGCAGCTCACCTGATGCAACGTCCACTGTTATTCAGCGAAGAAGACTTCCGGTTAGTGTTCTTGGTGCCCACCAATAATAATACGCCAAGACCTTGCTTAAGGAGTCGACTGCAGTTACACTGTTTTGAGAATTTTATTGTGTCTGAAATTGATTCTCCTCATTTTCTTTGATTGGCCATGAAGGCACAAGCCAGGTGGTTCAAAGCAGGCATAATGACATCGAAGAAATGGGACTATTTGGAGAAGACCACCTGGTGCAAAGATAGGGTCACAGGTGAGTGAAAAGGCCCGAAATGTGACACGTCAGCCAGGGGCATGTTTTTGAAGATAGTGATATTATCGGTTGAAAATAAAAAAAAAGGGTGGGGGGGGGGAGGGATGATTGGTGAAAGCTTGTTCTTTTCATTCACTATCAATTTCATATCAAACGTACTAGGTCCCCAATGCTTACATGGAGTATATGTACATTTATTTTGTGTAACATCGTAATTGTTGCATGTAGCCTTTAAACAAAATAAACATATATGGTATTTGTGCAACATCGTTATCATTGCATGTGGCCATTAAACACACACACACACACACACAACACGCGATTTCTCAGATAAGAATTTCTCACTACAACTCGCACTGCGCCTCAACAAAAACGACGTCATATATATATATATATATATATATATGAATGAAATGAATACTAAAAACAAGTGGAATATCTGTTCTCACAAGGAGAATTTTATTGATCCAAGGTTTCGCCACAACGGCTTTTTCGGGAAGAAGCCCTTGTGGCGAAACCTTGGATCAATAAAATCGTCTGAAGAAGCCCTTGTGGCGAAAGCAAAAAATCGTCCCCGTGGAAAAGATGTTCAACTTGTTTTAATCTCTCTCTCTCTCTCTCTCTCTCCTCTCTCTCTCTCTCTCTCTCTATATATATATATATATATATATATATATATATATATATATATATATATATATATATATGTGTGTGTGTGTGTGTGTGTGTGTGTGTGTGTGTTGAACAATTTAGTAGTGGGGAGAGAAACAAGGGCAGGACTAACACTTCTTCCATCATACAATAGTGGAAAGAGAAAAATGAAACGGGGGGGGGGGGGGGGGGGGGGGGGGGGGGGGGGGGGGGGGGGGGGGGGGGGGGGGGGGGGGGGGGCACAGAGA
>JADBJO010000827.1:247500-262500 GCA_016801955.1 Conus betulinus | reverse complement strand
TACCGCCTTCACAATCCACTGAGTCAAAAAGCAGTTTAACCACACGTGAAGTTGCCTCTGATCCCGCTGCTGTCCAACCTCCCGAGCAGTTTGGAGTCTGGCAAGGTGTTAGATGCTTTCGGGAAATCAAGTATAGTATGAAGGGATATCCATGGAAGGCAGAAACAACCAGAAGAAAAGGAAATGAATGACTCGGGTAAAACTGGAATCGGGATATTTCTTATCTTCAACACGCGCTTGCCTTTAAACTTGTTGTCTCTGCATGTCTTCTTTCCCTCAAAGATCAAAATGAATTTAATCAGAAACACAGAAATGTTCTAGAAATATCCACATTTGATATACTTTAACAATAAGAATCTTAACATCTGACAGAAAGAAGTTTACTTTCAAGAGGAAGTTGGTGTGTGTGTGTTTGTCCGGAAGCGGGGGGGGGGGGGGGGGGGGGGGGGGGGGGGGGTTTAGTCTAGTCTATATAGGGGCACACAGATGTTTGTCCGATTACTCTTGACACAACACAATAATCGTTCTGACATAGTGGACTATCTGTCTATCTATCTATCTATCTATCTATCTATCTATCTATCTATCTATCTATCTATCTATCTATCTCTATCTATCTATCTATTTGTTTGTGTCTGGCTGTATATCTATCTATTTGTCTGTCTGCCTGTCTATCAATCTGTATGTCTATCTATCTGTCTATCTATCTGTCTGCCTGCCTGTCTATCTATCTATCTATCTATCCATGCATGCATGCATGCATGCATGCATGCATGTATGCATGCATCTATCTATCTATCTATCTATCTATCTATCTATCTATCTATCTATCTATCTATCTATCTATCTATATCTATCTATCTATCTATCTATCTGTCTGTCTGTCTGTCTGTCTATCTGTCTGCCTATCTGTCTGTCTATCTATCTATCTATCTATCTATCTATCTATCTATCTATCTACCTATCTATTTATTCATCTGTCTGTCTGTTTCTGTTGTCACAGGAGAAGGCAATCTATCTATGGCCCTTTGGTTTCCATACAGCAGTGATATGTTTCTATAGTCACGGTACGTGTGTGTGTGTGTGTGTGTGTGTGTGTGTGTGTGTGTGTGTGTGTGTGTGTGTGTGTGTGTAAAGAGAGACTTCAGACTTCAGACTTCAGATTTTTATTCAGTAAGGCCATCGGCCCATTTGAAGGGAAAAAAGAAAAACAAATATATACCAATAAGAACATCAACTAAGACGTCATTATTTCTCTAATCTTAGACGCCTTACACAAAAACATACCTAAATTCCTAATTATCTTATAACTGTTAGAGCTAAGTAGTAACTGTAATCGAAACATACACGGGCGCTTATAATATTTTTCTGTGGGATAAATTTTTGGGCGAAGATCTTCTAAAGCTGGGCAAAGGAACATAATAAAATGTATTTCATTTTCCTCACCTTGCATACACAAAGGACAAAGCAAGTCAGTTTGTGTATGTTTCCTGTATCTTAAGTAATGAGTCCTAATTTCAAACACCGACTCTAAATTTAGCAATTAATCTTTTCAAACGCATGTCCCAGATCCAGTTTTAGATAAAGCTGAATATGTTGGAAGCTAGAATAATTTCTGTATAAATCATACCGTTCACTAGTTTGAATATGGTCGTCCCACAATTGCCATCTACAGTCAATCAACCTTTGTCGAAAAACACGAATAAACTGTTTTTGATTTCCAACACCCTGAGTCAGCCAAACATCCCCAAAGCCATGCTTACACAGAAACAAACGCACATTTGAAACCCAGTTCATTTTCCCCTTTACATCCAAATCAAACAACATCTCATAAGACTTACGAGGCAATCTACAATGATCCATGTTTAAGAGCTTTAACCAATATCGCACACATTTAACGGCTGAGCCAATGAACAGTGGATATCTATTGGACTCTCCATACACCAAGTCATTAGAGATACGCCTATCGAGACCTAGAAACCTCTTCAAAGCAAATAAATGCACAGCCTCACAATGAACAACGGCATTATCTAAACCCCAAATTTCAGCCCCATACATCAACATAGGCTGTATCTGGGAATCAAATATTTTTAAGATAATTCCAGCGAATTATTATTCAAAGCATGCAATCTTTTTATTACACATATCAAAGCATTCTTTGCCCCTACATGCAAGGTCTTTACAAGCAAAGGTAAAACTTAAGCGTGTAGAAAAAAATAGATTCCCAAGTATTTATAAACATTCAGCACAGGTAATAAGTCCATCATACTTCCATCTTTCCCTCGCCGCCAAATAACCTCCCTTTCTAAACACCACAATGTTGCTTTTACTCATATTAACTTTTAACTCTAATGAGGATGCAGCCCTGCTCAGATTATTTAGTTGACGTTGTAAGCCAACTATTGTTTCTGAAACCAAAACAACGTCATCTGCCAACAGTAGAATAAATAATTCTAACACATCATGTGTAAATCGTCCACCATGAAGGCCGTTATTAATTACCTCAATGGCAAGCTCATTAATGAAAATTGAAAAATAATAAAGGACTACAGACATCACCTTGCCTTACTCCCGCAACACAATTAATGTAATCTGTCAGACTGGACCCACTTCTTACCCTTGTTTTAACAACTTTGTACATAGCTCTAATACAGTTGAATAATTTCCCCTTGACACCATTTTTAAAGTAATACTCTCCATAGAAGCTGTCTGTTTATGGAGTCAAAGGCTTTTTCAAAGTCAATAAACGCAACGTAAAGTTTACGATTTAAGAAAAATGTTTCTGAACAAAACGCAAGGAGAGTGAACAACATATGATCGATAGTAGAGTAACCCTTTTTGAACCCAGCTTGATGTTCTCCGGTAATATTATTACATTCAACCCACTCCCGTAATCTATTTAATAAACAGTGCTGTACAATTTGCTACTAACGTCAACTAAAGAGATACCTCTATAATTATTATGAATATTTACATCGCCTTTCTTGAATATTGGCAAGGTTACAGATTCTTTCCAGTTTTCTGGGAAGATACCATCATCAAAAATCTATTGAAAAAAGCTAGTAAAAAATCAACAACTTGAACTCCACCAAATTTCAACAATTCACCAATAATAGAATCAGGTCCTGCAGATTGTTAGTTTTAATTTTCCGCATAGCAAACATAATTTCTTCTCTAGAAATGGGGCGATTAAAATACTCACCCTTACCTTCATCAGTGACAACAGAAAGTTCATCATTATTTGAGACTTCTTTATCTAACAAATGTTTAAAGTGCATATACCATGAGTCCAGAGAGATATTATTGTTGTGATATTTTCTTTTGAATGAGGCTCTTTTTACTGTTTCCCAAAACTCCTGTTGTGAAGGAAGAGATCTGATCATATTATCTAATAGCTTTTTATTGAATATTTTCTTCTTCTGCTTTAGAAGATTTTTATATTCTCTTCTCGCAATAACATACTCACTTCTGTCACCATCGTCCAAAGTACGCAACCATACTCTCAATAATTTTAGTGCTTTTCTTTTCATTAACAAACAATCACAGTCAAACCAATCCTCGTTCTCACCACTGTTCCTTATTTGCACACGCTTTTTCATACCTTCAGCACTGTTTTGATACAATCATTGAACAAGTTTAAAGCTTTATCAACATCAACAGCAATCAGTTCTAAGGCCTCATTTAATTTTGTACGCATTTCTGCTTCACACAAAAATGTCCCTGTAAGTCATGGCATAGACATCATTCCACACAAACCTTTCGAAGATAGTAGCCTCAACAGTCTCAGTTGATTTAACAGAGTTATCTGCTGAGAGGTCAATGTGAAATTCAATAGGAAAATGATCGGATTCGATCCGTTCCGAAAAACAAACAAATTACAGGAATCACATAGAGTAGAGAAAAAAAAATCTTTTGACACAAGGAAATAATCATTTACGCTGCTCCCGCTGTCTGTTACATATGTATAGCAACCATGGCGGTCGCCCTGACATATACCATTCATAATATACAAATCAAAAGCAACGCAAAGATTTAACAATAGTTTACCGTAGTTATTCAACACATTATCCTGAGAACAACGATCTGTGCAAGATGGTTCACTTTTCGTTTGCAAACAAGAATCAAAAAACATCAGTAGACAAGTCAGGAGAAAAATTTGCCGTTCTGCTGTTCAGATCTCCACATACTATTACATCAATGTCACCAAGGGAACACAAGCAATCAGCCAAACAATCTCCCAACATAGAAATCCCATTATCAGCATAAACAGAATTATAAAAGGGAGAACCTTCAGGCTGAATATATGCACAGACCAAAGCAATATTTTTCGTTGTCCCCAAAAGCGATTTTTCGATTAAAAAGACACACACGTTAGAGCAATCAACATCAACAAAGTTATGAAGGGAACAAATTCTTGTCTTATTAAACAAACAAGCCCCCCCGATCTTCTCCCCTGATGACAGAGAGTTTACAGCAGCTTTGCAAAAGGCTTTATATCCGACAAACACATCCATGTTAAACGTTTCAAGAAAGGTTTCTCCAAAACATATAAAATCAAAACCCACAAACATAGGAAACAAAATGCCTTGTCAGAAACTTTTGAGAATAAACCATTTACATTCCAAGAGAGAAGCTTGAACACTTTATTACATACGGGCACGTCCAGACTACGGTTATCAAACATGACTGTTACCAAATACACTATTATTCATGCATACATAGGTATCGCTATCCATATCATCAAATGTAAAAGAATTATCATCATTCAAATGCCTATCTTTCGAACCTTGATCCAAATTCAAATGAATTCAAATGACTGTCAGTGCCATCGCTCACATTGCCCACGCTACTGTCGTCAACATCACGTGCAAAGCGCTCACAGCCACGCGCGGCAGGGTCCGGAGCGGCCAGTCTTACAACCGGTGTAAGGAAATTTTTCCTCCCCTTTGAAGTAAGTTCATCTTCGTCACAAAAGGGACCGGCCAAAACCCTATCTCAGTTCCTTCAGTTGACCGGAAAACATCGAGCCCGAATCTCTTGCCATCCACAAGGAGATGGTCAAAGACCATCGCCGCCCGTTTGCCACTGTTCCTGGCCTCCTTAAGATGAGGAGTGAGCTTCCGTCTGATATCGCGGACCCTGGCTGTGAAGTCTTCGCCGACAAAGATGTTCGTTCCTTTTATTTGGCTTTAGCTTTTAAGATATGTACTTTATCCTTATAGGAAGAGCATCTGGCAATGATGGGGGAGTCATGCTTTGCACATTCAAACGATGCGCTCTATCAAACTCGACCCCATTCACGCCCAACTTCTTTGCAGTCAAGTCCTTCAACATTCGTTCACAGTCATCACTGTTCTCATTCTCACTCTTACTCAAACCATAAAACAACAAGTTGTTACGTTTCGAGCGCCCTTCGAGGTCGTCCGCCTTCTTTTTTCCAGCAACTCTACTCTATCAACCAGTTCAGAGTTCTTTCTTTGCAGATCACTGTTCTGGGACCGTAATTCCGCCACTTCCTCCCTAAGGCCCTTCACTTCGTTCTGCAAAGCAGCGTACTGTTCACCAAGGGTCTCACTTCTGTTTTTTTACATCATCCAACTTACTGTTCATGGCCTTGTTGGTCCTGTCCATCTCCAGAAGCTTGGTCATGATGTCGGCAGTGGTGGGTTTCGGCGCTCGTCGGTCTGGACACAGTAGAGTCTTCAGAGGGGGCAGCACTCCTGTCCGCACTGGCACCGCGCGTAGCGTATCCCAGCCGGGTCTGCTTCGCGCTGTCTGCCTTCACCGCTGGTGTAGGTCCGGGTTCTGCTCAACGTCTCCACACTGCAGTAACAGTCCGCCCCAAAACAACAAGACGAGGAGCAAACCTGCCAATACACCGTCACTCGGTCGACGCAGTTTCAAAATGGAAATCCTCATTTTTGCATTTTGTACAGTTCTCATGTACATAAAATGCCGAAATATCTCCACAAAGCAACCGCACCTCGCCCTAAAAGACAGTCCATCCAATGGCATGTTTAGAATTCCAGCTGCAGACACAATTACAGTCACTAACGCCTTCTTGAACCGTCAAATATACAGAAAAAACGTAGAGAGACTTACACACTGCGTCTTACTCCAACGCTACGTTGAACTCACCCCGTATAAAGAGAGAGACACCCCCCGATAAAGAGAGAGAGAGAGAGAGAGAGAGAGAGAGAGAGAGAGAGAGAGAGAGTACAACATAAAAAAAAAATGTATGGATGCAATATACCCAACATACCATGCCATCTTATTACTGTGCATCAAAGCGATTTGTTACATCCAATAAAGAACAGCAACGCATTGCATCAGCTGATAAGACGTCGAAGAAAACAAAACCCGTGCCGGGGTTATAATGACGGTGCCAAAGACATCCCCTCCGATGATTCAGATGAGGAATGTGTGCAGGTTCTTGACACCAAATGCCAGAAACTCAGCTTGCCACCAGCGAGTGCGGAAGAGGAAAGGAAGAAAAAAAAGATGAAAAAACAGTCCACAAAATGAAAATAGATGCACTGATACAAAAGAGCCCACTGGAGCACAGCCTAGCCACATTTGGAGATGTTATGTATGGAACTTTGGGAACACCGATGGACTAAAACGACCGAAGTTGGAGATATTTCATTTCATCAAAAATTCCAGACTCCATGAGAATCGATTATGTACAGCAGAGAAAAAAGACGGCAAGAAACGGATGAAGGTAGTCTCTGACGTTGAAGAGAAAGGGATGGAGAAGCTCTGAAAACGTGCGAAAGCACGACACAGACCACTCGGCAAGGCAGTATCTGAAAAAAAAAAAAAGGAGCAAAAAGGAAAAGAAAAAAAATGATGCTTCTTTTAGAGACCCTTTTGTTCAACAAGAAAAGATTCAACCATGCCAAACCATGGGACAATTGCAAAGAACCAAGAAACTCGTGAGTAGCATCTCAGGAAAACATTTTTCTGACCCTCAGAGCGGTTTGCAGGCTCATCAGTTTGATTCCATGAGAGGACGCCAAGTTTCTGGTATAAAGAAAACAAGAACCCTACAGGCTATGGCAGACGCATGTAAAAAGTGACTTCTTCAGACTGAAATTCCACAACTTCAGGGCGTGTGTTCAATAGCTATGAGGGTAAGACACCCGTCACAAGATGAGTTGACCTTGAAATGCCCAGTACCCCCGAAGGTGCAGATTGGAATCTTTGCTGCTTCAGAACCATTTCTGACAGCAAATGGCACCTAGCAGTCTTTTTGTTTTTTGAGATTTTCAAACATACAATAGGCATATTCCATGCCAGGCATATATAAATATTCTTAACATACTGTTAAAACCACAGAAAACATGAACATTTGTAAAAGGTATTGTGCACCTACACAGACCAATCAACAGAGCATAAATCATTATTGTAGGCTTTTCGTCTGTGTGTGCGTGCATGCGTGTGTTTGTGTGTGAAGCTGTGTGTATGCGTATTCGCGCGTATGCGCGTACGTATGCGTATGGTCACATGTGTGTGTGCGTTCGCGCGTGCGTGTGCTCATGCGTGTGTATGTGTGCGCATATGTGCATGTGTGTACGTGTGTGTGCACGCGCGCACGTGCCCATGCGTGTGTATGTTTATGTGTGTGTGTGAGTGTGCGCGCGCGCGCGCGCGCGCGCGCGCGCGTGTGTGTGTGTGTGTGTGTGTGTGTATGTGTGTGCGTGCGCGCGTGTTTATATGTATGCGTGCGTGTGTGCGCGCGCGCGCGCGTGTGTGTGTGTGTGTGAATGCGCGCGCGCGTGGCACCTAGCAGTCTTGACCTAATGCAGCCCAGCCCATTTAGAGTGTAAGGGATGGATTCCAGACCCAAACTCTTTTGCTGTCAAGCTCTCCATAAAGTTTCTTCTTGCAAACAATTTCATCAACACACATCAAAGTAATCGGTGGAGGGGAAGAGGGTAGAAGAGAGAGGTCGGGGTGGTAGTAGTGATGGTATGGTAAGGGTAATGTTGCTTATAGTCCAACCGACCGCAAAGGTCATATCAGGGATGTCACCACATTAAAATCAACTCAGAAGTCATTAAAAAAAAAAAAAAATCTTCCACACATATCTTTAAAATACATCTTCTAAAAGCGTACCAGAAACTTCGTTCAGAATCTTTCTTCCGTAAAATCTTAGATCATATGAAAAATGTTAATCTCTTTCAGAAACTCACAGATCACGTCAGGTGGGACATCTCTGAACATGGAGTGTGCTGTAAAGTGTTTATGTCTCACATTATACAAGTCCCAATAATCGTATACAAATGCTTGAAGCTGGATGAATAGAAGAGTAGAAGTAAGCCAACGTTGAAACAGGCAAGTCAGCTGTTTGAGTATCAGCTGCACAGTCTTCACACTATGTGGTTGATCTGTGTGGGGCAGTTGTATACTACTGTCGCGTCCCACGTGAACAGAGGGTAGGTGGGATATGATGGGGGGGGGGGGGGGGATGATGGGAGGGGTGGGGTGTCTTCAAGTGTTACATAGCCCAGTTTTCAATATCTCAGATTGTGACATTTACGCATGTTATTCAGGCATGACAATATTGTAGGCGCACTGCTGTAATAAGAAATGACAAGGCTACAGTACGGCAACTAGAATCAGATGTCTCCGTCCCTCTTCTTCAATACCTTTATTTTGCTTGATCTCTCTGTAGTACTTATTCACATGTGGAATTACACAGGCTACTGTCTCTCTCGTTGATAAATGTGCTGTCTTGTCAGCAACTTTAAAATCTGTGTATTTGTCACAGGAGAACGTGTTAGTGTTAGTGTTAAGTATTAGTGCGTCTGTGTATGTATGTATGTATGTGTGTGTGTGTGTGTGTGTGTGTGTGTGTGTGTGTGTGTGTGTGTGTGTGTGTGTGTGTGTGTGTGTGTTTGTTTGTTTGTGTGTGTGTGCGCGCGCGCGTGAATGTGCGCGCGCGTCGATTTTGTGTATGCGTGTCTTTGTGTGTGTGTGTGTGTGTGTGTGTGTGTGTGTGTGTGTGTGTGTGTGTGTGTGTGTGTGTGTGTGTGTGGGAGGGAGGGGGGGTAGGGGGGTGCGCGCTCACGCGCGTGTGCGTGCTTGAATGTGCGCGCGTGCCTGTGTGTGTGTGTGTGTGTGTGTGTGTGTGTGTGTGTGTGTGTGTGTGTGTGTGTGTGTGTGTGTGTGTGTGTGTGTAGTTTCTTCTTCTATATTCTTTGATTCTGCAGTTGACTATAGATATTTTCTTTGTTTTAAAGCCACTCGTTTCTATGAGAGATCAATGTGGTTAGCAAACATTTTACCCCTTTCCTCATAATGTGATCTTGTTATGAGTTGTCTTTCTTCTAGCTTCTTTCATCTAGATCACAAAAAAAGATGGAGTTAGATTCATTTTCTTTTCTTCGTTTAAATCTTGATCTGATCTCAGTCTAGTTCTGAGTACACATCTCCATTGTTTCGAACATTTGCTTTCACGCACGCACACGCACATAGAGAGAGAGAGAGAGAGAGAGAGAGAGAGAGAGAGAGAGAGAGAGAGAGAGAGAGAGAGAGAGGGAGAGAGAGAGAGAGAGAGAGAGAGAGAGAGAGAGAGAGAGAGAGAGAGAGAGAGAGAGAGAAGTGTATGACCATCGAATTTTGTCTGTTCTTATTATCACGGTTACATCTTTCAGCAACTCTTGACGTTGTGGGATATGTAACAAGGGTCTGTACCGTGACGTCATCATCATCAGGAACCTGTGCGTCCGTGATCAGCTGGCTGTCGTCAGTGTATTGCAATCGACATCACGCTGACATGGATTCTACAGTCAGGCAGGCAGGCAGAGTTAGTGCGGCGGCAGATCGGCATCACGCTGACAGTCAGACAGGCAGGCAGAGTTAGTGAGGCAGATCGGCATCACGCTGACAGTCAGACAGGCAGGCAGAGTTAGTGAGGCAGATCGGCATCACGCTGACAGTCAGACAGGCAGGCAGAGTTAGTGTGAGGCAGATCGGTATCACGCTGACAGTCAGACAGGCAGGCAGAGTTAGTGAGGCAGATCGACATCACGCTGACATGGATTCTACAGTCAGACAGGCAGGCAGAGTTAGTGAGGCAGATCGGCATCACGCTGACAGTCAGACAGGCAGGCAGAGTTAGTGAGGCAGATCGGCATCACGACAGTCAGGCAGGCAGGCAGAGTTAGTGAGGCAGATCGACATCACGCTGACAGTCAGACAGGCAGGCAGAGTTTAGTGAGGCAGATCGGCATCACGACAGTCAGTCAGGCAGGCAGAGTTAGTGAGGCAGATCGGCATCACGCTGACATGGGTTGTACAGTCAGACAGGCAGGCAGAGAGTTAGTGAGGCAGATTCAGGCAGGCAGAGTTAATCCACATTTGGCTCACACATGAATCTCAGAGGCAAGCAGGCATAATCAGACCAACATCAGACTGCCAGAAATCATCCAGAGAAACAGAATCAGTCAACACTAAACTGATATGGTACACTCAAATGAACAATTGGTTGCCACGGATCACCCTGAGAAACAGAATCAGTCAACAATAAAACTGACATGATACACTCCAATGAACAATTGGCTGCCACGGATCACCCAGACCAACAGAATCAGTCAACATTATGCCAGTGTGGTTCTCTCAAATGAAGAAATCGGTGAACATTGGACTGCCAGGGATCATTCCGATAAACAGAATCAGTCAGTGACTGGCTGATTATTCAGACAGGCAGAATCAGTTCACACTGGGTCGACTTTGCGTATCTTTTCTATGTGTAGGTCTGGTTGTGATAGTGAGTGTCATTATTATTCACTAGTGCTGATAATGTTACGTGTACATTTTGTGGTTATTGTTGTTGTTGCTGTTGTGCTGGGGTAGGTCCGGCTTCTGGTCCATGACAGCGACACGGTGTGTAATGCTCATAATGAATGCAACGTGTTGTCTTCCGTATGTGGACGGACTATGTCTGTTTGATGGTCCTGGTCTGTTTGAATGGTCCTGTCTGAATGGTCCATGTCAGTTCGGTGTGGACGGACTCTGTCTGTTTGAATGGTCCTGTCTGTTTGAATGGTCCTGTCTGTTTGAATGGTCCTGTCTGTTTGAATGGTCCTGTCTGAATGGTCCATGTCAGTTCGGTGTGGACGGACTCTGTCTGTTTGAATGGTCCTGTCTGTTTGAATGGTCCATGTCAGTCCGGTGTCCTGTCTGTTTGAATGGTCCATGTCAGTCCGGTCTGTTTCATTGGTCCATGTCAGTCTGGTGTGGACTGACTCTGTCTGTTTGAATGGTCCATGTCAGTCCAGTGTAAACTGACTCTGTCTGTTTGAATGGTCATGTCTGTTTGAATGGTCCATGTCAGTCCGGTGTGGACGGACTCTGTCTGTTTGAATGTCCTGTCTGTTTGAATGATCCATGTCAGTCCGGTGTAGACGGATTCTGTCTGTTTGAATGGTCCATGTCAGTCCGGTGTGGACGGACTCTGTCTGTTTGAATGGTCCTGTCTGTTTGAATGGTCCATGTCAGTCTGCTGTGGACGGACTATGTCTGTTTGAATGGTCCATGTCAGTCCAGTGTGGACGGACTCTGTCTGTTTGAATGGTCCATGTCAGTCCGATGTGGACTGACTCTGTCTAGCCTGTCGGTATTGACAGTAGTAGTTCAATGCCCAAGCAACTCGGCATACGAACAGTTCATCCAGCAGCGTTGACAGTGGGAGATGTGTGTGGAAAGAGAGGAGAGCTAAAGTACATTTCTCACCGGTCATTGCTTGTCCCTCTATCTCTGACCGTTGTTCTACAGTGTCACACAGGCACAAACCTTGTTCCAGGTGTGTGATAACGAATCCTTCTTTGCTGTTCATATAACAGAAATCAATGACCTTGCATAGAACATTTTCAATTCTAATTTCTTTTTTTCTAATGATTTCACCTATTTAATGAAAACTGTAGTACATAAGATAACTGATCTCTCTCCCTGGCTATTATGGATTGTCACCTCTTTCAAACTTGGGGGCTGGGTGGGGAAGTGGAGGTGGGGATGGGGGCTTTCGGGTGATGTCGTTGGTTTGGTTTGATCAGAAGAAAGCTTTGTCATATAACTCTCTCTCTCTCTCTCTCTCTCTCTCTCTCTCTCTCTCTCTCTCTCTCTCTCTCTCTCTCTCTCTCTCTCTCTCTCCAGCGGATACTCGGCATCTCCTGGCAAGACAGGGTGACCAACACGGAAGTCCTGTCTCGCGCTGGCCTCCCTACCATGTATACCCTGCTGAGACAGCGTCGGCTGCGTTGGCTGGGCCATGTTCGTTGCATGGAGGATGGTCGCATCCCAAAAGACGTCTTCTATGGAGAGCTTGCTGCAGGGCAGAGAAGCATTGGCCGCCCACAGCTGAGAGACAAAAGACGTTTGCAAAAGAGACATGAAGGCGCCTGAGATCAACACTGAGTCCTGGGAGGACCTCGTAGCAGACCACAAACAGCTGGAGAAGCACTCTCAAGAAACGGCTGCAGATTGGCGAAGACAAACTGACGGCTGCGACAGTAGAAAAGCGAGCCCGCAGAAAGGGGATGACAGCCAACAAACCAGTGTCAATATACAGATGTGACCATTGTGACAGACGGCCACTCTCGTATCGGTCTCTACAGCCACAGGCCACGCTGCTCGGGGCGACCAGACAGCCCGGACAGATATAAATCTGAGGTCGGATATACTCTATCCATGGTCAGCTGTGACCACTGGTGCATGTACATATGACATACTGGTGCATGTATGCTGTCTGTTGGTCCCCTTTGGTAGAGTAACACTTCAAAGTGGTCCTGGAAAGATGTTAACGTCTTTCATGGTTTAATATGTCATGGGGGAAAGAGTGTAGTTGTCACACTCACCTGTGGGTGCCACCACACCTGTCGGATGGTTTGGCTTTGTACCATGAACTTTTACCCCTTTCCCCCTCTTCCCCCTCCGCCCTTCGCATCTTTTATTGGGAATCTTCTGTCTAATTTTCCGGGTCCTAGTCCCCAGACACCCGTAGCTGGTACAGACACACAAAAAAAAAGTAGCTGGTACAAGAAGAAAAGAAAAAAAGAAAGAAAGAAAAGAAAGAAAGAAAAAGAACGAAAGAAAGAACGAAAAAGAAACGAAAGAAAGAACGAAAAAAGAAAGAAAGAAAAAAGAAAGAAAAAGAAAGAACGAAAGAAAGAAAGAAAAAGAAAGAAAGAAAGAAAGAAAGAAAGAAAGAAGAAAGAAGAAGAAGAAGAAAGAAGAAGATGAGATGACGACGACGACGACGACGACGACGACGACGACGACGACGACGACGACGATGATGATGATGATGATGATGATGATGATGATGATGATGAACAAACAACAACAACAACAACAACAACAACAACAGCCGCTAAACACTCCTGTTTAAACGAAGCACTGCACACCTAGAGGTGGGAAAGTACAGACAGAGAGCTGAAAACCAATGTGGTGACTCACATGTATCGTAGCTGATCACACCAGCATTGACTCACGGTGCTGGTGTGATTTGGGTGGTTTTTTTTTTTTTTTTTTTTTTTTTTTTTTTTGAACAATTTACGATATAAGCAGCTCACATATTTCCAGCTATCCCAACAGCGTATCATAAAGATTCCCTCGTCAAGAAAACATTCCGAAATCTGCGAAAATCTCTTCTACACCTACATAAACAGACACCGGATCTTCCAAAATTAGTTGGCATACGTCGTTTCGGGCTTAGTAAAAAGCAATATGTCATACACTGAATGTCTGGTGACATATACAGAAAATAGACAACATGCCTTTTATTAAACAGACACAAAAAGGCCTGTTTCAAACTATATAAATGTCTGACACTCCATGGCTAAAATGTTTCCACGTGTTCATCATGATTCGAGAGTGCATCACATCTGAAATAAAAGTTAACCTTGATATTATGAGAACAAAATATGACATTAAAAAGGAATAATCATTTGAATGCACATATTCTGGAAACATTTATGCAGTTCTTTAAGGAAACACCTTTACAACGAACGTACCAAAACCCACCGACTAGAAAAACACATAATGACAGTGTAAAACTTTGAACAAAGATTTGAGCACAGCAGACCTTGTGTCAGTGCTCACGCCAAAGCTGTACGAACTACGATGAAAGACGGACAATGGGAAGCATGTGGTTAAGTCGACGAAAGACGGACAATGGGAAGCATGTGGTTAAGTCGATGAAAGACGGACAATGGGAAGCATGTGGTTAAGTCGACGAAAGACGGACAATGGAAAGCATGTGGTTAAGTCGACGAAAGACGGACAATGGGAAGCATGTGGTTAAGTCGACGAAAGACGGACAATGGGAAGCATGTGGTTAAGTCGACGAAAGACGGACAATGGGAAGCATGGGGTTAAGTCGATGAAAGACGGACAATGGGAAGCATGGGTTAAGTCGATGAAAGACGGACGATGGGAAGCATGGGGTTAAGTCGACGAAAGACGGACAATGGGAAGCATGGGGTACAGTCGAAGATCAGACTCATTTGCAGGACGGCTGGCCCAGATGCAAGCTGTAAAGATTGAAATAACAGAGCAGATCACTAAAGAAAAACCAGACACAAACATATATCCTTTTAACCCACGCAAGCTGACCATTGTCCACTCATTAAGACTTATCAAAAGGATGGGTACAGTTTTCGTTCACGCGGACGTTTGATCGATGAGGATGGGAAGGCGCACAGTCTTCATTATCTTGACTCTTTTACTAATGAGAATGGGGAGGATTGCCAATGGAAGTGTGTCCTTGAAAAGCGAAGGGATTGACACCGTTTTCATCTGTGTAACTCTATGCCTGATGTGGAAAAGAGAGCACGGAGGGAGACAGTTGGAAGTGTTCATTAGTGGAGAAGAGACTGTGTATCTATCCTGACAGAAGTTTTGAAATAACTGCGGACGATGAAATGTTGAGTACAAAGCTGGTGGAGGCAGGTATGTTGGGTGACTCTTCGCCGCATGTGTGTATGTCGAAATTCT
>JADBJO010000827.1:212500-235000 GCA_016801955.1 Conus betulinus | reverse complement strand
GGGGGGGGGGGGGGGGTGGGGGGGCTTGCCTACAATGGGTTTCTAATTTTGCATGCCATTACGATGGTTTTATTCACGATGTCCAATGCATTCTGAAACCATGAGTGTAAAATAAAATATTCAAAGCACACCCAGAGACGATCTTGTCTTGTATTTGTGACACATGAGAGTTTGGACCTTGTGAAAGACTCTCTGAATCTCTCCCTGAAATTCAATACAACATTGTGCACCTCAGCCAGGGAATGGTTGGACATGCCAGGTGTGACAACAGACAGACAGAAACTCCATTTTTTCATCGTTTCACACAAAGAATTCTTATTTGAAATATTTCCCAGCAATGGCATTCATCCGCAGACAGCCTCACCCGTAGACACACAGACAGACTATAGAGCCAGATGAAAGAAACAGCTTAAATAACCCGCTTGCTAGCTATCTCTCAAAGTTCTACAGCACGTCTTTTTACGGTAACCGATTAGTCATAGCAACTATTTCTATGGCTTGATAGTAAAACTAGCGACAACGCATTGAAAAATTAGCATGAATTACCTGGAACTCGACAACTACTTGCTAACAGCAGACATCTAATCAATTTCATCATAATGTACCTAATAAAGAGCGTGGTAAGAGCCTGCCAAGTACACACCTGGCTTATTAAAGAACCTTACCCAGTACAAAGATGTAAACTGCCTATACATCTTGTCGCCTCAATACCAGAGACTCTGATGGGTTGTACGCTTGGTGTCTATCCTTCAGGTCTGCTAGACATGCACAGCTCATGGCTGCTTTCAGGATGAACTCCATCGTGGACACAAACAGTACTGGAGAAATTGCATACCCATTGCTAAGCCAACGACCAGACTGATACAGTCTGTTGTGTATTATTGTATGGAGAACTTCATCGAGAAGCCATCGAAATACTTCTTTAATATTTATCGGATATTCTTTGGGTCATGATACACTTCTGGGACAGTTTGAATCATCTTGTGCAGAACTGATCCACAGGTATTTGTCAGATGAAGTCACAGGACATCGAGGTCCCTGTTCCCCACCTTCGCTCTTTGAACAGCTTCCCAATTCAATGCCATGTTCTACGCAGCCAGAGAAATCAGGGACTCCATTCTGGACTGGCACATCCAAGCTCTTATTGTCTGTGAAGTACCTAGTCAGCCTCGCTACCGTGACAGAGAAGACGATTTTCCCAGCAACGTTCAAAAGTGATATTGATCTGAACTGACTGATGTCACTGGAATTCTGCTTTCAGGGAATGTACACTCCATCAGATCTCATCCATTGTCGCTGATCCTGAAGTACCTCTATACCAATCATATCATTTTGTGGAGCCATTCAAGGACATGGGGACATTTCTTATACAGCAGATAGGGTATCCCATTGGGTCCTGGCAAATACTTAGCGCTGGCTGTCTTGACCTCTTTCTTTCCCTCAGCCCGCACTGGTGGTTTATCGCTGAATTTTCTCTCCGGTGCTGCAGGACGTAGAAAAACCCTGGATTTCAAGTGATGCTTCGCTCTGGGGATCAGAATATGTCTTCCCGAGATGCTGTCAGTGTCTCTGGTTTTGACTGCTCATATAGATCTTTCCAATCAGGGCATCCAGTTTGTGGACTTTTCATTTACTTTTTTCCGCTCCTCCGTTTGCACTTATGAATGGCAAGGCGATTATTATGGCGTTTGATATCGAGAGCCTGTACAACATGGTTTGTTTAGAATCGGCGTGGATGTCCATCGCATTGTTGTTTGAACCTCGGCCTTGATCTTCTGACCTTTTGGCTGTCGACACTGTACACTGTTGTTCATTCATACAGAGCTTTTTTTCGTCCTGTGTACCTTCATGCCACGCTCCATAAAGAACTGCCCTCTACAGACACACGGAAATTCAGTCATGGTCATTTGTTGATTTCCAGTCATCATTCTCTCCTTCTAATGAGTGAATCCTGGGAGCATCTTTCTTTTTTGGTACTGGTAGAAATGTGAAAAAGACATGGAGGGCAGCCAGCCCACACAGCCAGCCCGTCACTTCAGACTTTCCCGGTGTCATCCGATCTTTCCCGAGCGTGTGTCTCCGGACTCTGAAGGGTGTGCCATCTGTGACGGATGCTTTATCCACACACAGCCATCGGACACTTTTTCTGAGTTGGGTGATTTCAGTCTTATGAAGTTCACTTTGTTCCTCGTCGACCACTACCAGCTTGTCTCTTTCCCGCTGCTTCTGCCGTGGCCTTAAAGGCTCTGGTCCTCTTGTTACCAGAAACTGCGAACAGTTTCATGATATCATAGGCTGATGAGCCTACGCTCTTCCCCCCTTCCGGCTGCCCCCCTCTCCCACCCGCCTTTCTCTCCAACCTGTGTAGCGATGACTTTGGAAGCCAGAGTCCCTCAAACCACCGGCCAGACAGGCATATTTCTCAGCCTCAAACCACCGGCCAGACAGGCATACTTCTCAGCCTCAAACCACTGGCTAGACAGGCATACTTCTCAGCCTCAAACCACTGGCCAGACAGGCATACTTCTCAGCCTCAAACCACTGGCCAGACAGGCATACTTCTCAGCCTCAAACCACTGGCCAGACAGGCATACTTCTCAGCCTCAAACCACTGGCCAGACAGGCATACTTCTCAGCCTCAAACCACTGGCCAGACAGGCATACTACTTCTCAGCCTCAAACCACTGGCCAGACAGGCATACTTCTCAGCCTCCTCACCACTGGCCAGACAGGCATACTTCTCAGCCTCGGAATACAGCCCGCTGCAGTTCACTGCTTTACGCTCTTGCTGTCCTAGTTCTGAATGTTAAGGACAAACAACAGCAGTGGCAGAGCCTGCACAGTCTGCCTTTCCTGGATATGGTCTTTGTTTGCTTGAACGCCACTTGCACGACCTATCCAGCTGATCATCATATTATTCTCATCTTAATGATCTCGGTAGCACAATCAAACTCTGGCATCATCGCATCTGCGGCGCAGACAACCTTCCAGCCATGTGGGTGACGACGGGTCTAGCCTGTGTCGCCGGGAGACGGCTCCTGGAGATGTGGGGCGATCGGCGAAGGAGTGCTGCCTGACTGTGACTACCATGGCCTGGAATACCGTGCTGTTTTGTGGGGAGGCAGACATGGGGGCACTCCTTATGGGACTGGGCTGAAATTTTGCCTTCACGGCCGCAGTCAACGAGTACCCGTTAAGTTTTAGAGACTCATGCAGCGCTCCAGTGACTTTCGTCCTGCTCCCCCTCCTTGAGGCGGCCTCACGCGGCACAGGACCATCGCCACCCGAGCATGAAGAAGGCCGCCCGGTGGTCCTGAAGACAGCCTGATGTTTGGGGGACAGCAGGCAACACACACCGACGTCCATCGTCGGTCGACCAACAACCTGAATTGAACCAACGTTCAAGAGCAATACGACCAAACTTCAACCAACATTCAAGAAGAACACGACCAGAATTGAACCAACGTTCAAGAGGAACACGAGCTCTGAGAGACAAATGCGACGACCCCCATTGAAACCTACCCTCTACTGCCAGGCGACAGCAGTTGCCACAAATATGCAGACCTATGTGTGTAGGAACCTTGTCCTTAAGGGCCTCAGGCCGATAGGACGTAAATCTCACCCTCAACAGTAACAGTAACAGTAACACATCTATCATTCAGGTGTAATGATTTGCTCTGAACTGTTAATTTGAAAGCTGCTGACTTTGAACGAGTGATAATTCCTTGGTACATAAGGATGCCGTGAAGCCTGTGAGTGAGTTCACTGATACCATCTGTAGTCTGCCTTATCATGAGGATCGCTGTCCATGTTGCTGTTGTTTATTCGCTTTATTTTCATACATTATGCAATTACCAGACATGCTGGATGCAGCACTGAGGAAAGTGCATAATGCATATCGACGTTTGAAGGCGCTTTTGGTGGCAAGACATCAAACTGGAAATAATAACGGAATAATGGACGCACGTTAGTTTCGTAAAAAAGTTTACATGCACGCACGAACGCACGCACACACAGTGTGTGTCAGTTTCGTAAAAGTTAATGCACGCACGAACGCACGCACATACAGTGTGCTAGTTTCGTAAAAGTTACATGCACGCACGAACGCACGCACACACAGTGTGTTAGTTTCGTAAAAGTTGCATGCACGCACGAACGCACGCACACACAGTGTGCTAGTTTCGTAAAAGTTACATGCACGCACGAACGCACGCACACACAGTGTGCTAGTTTCGTAAAAGTTACATGCACGCATGAACGCACGCACACACAGTGTGTTAGTTTGGTAAACGTTACATGCACGCACGAACGCACGCACACACAGTGCGTTAGTTTCGTCAATGGTGTGTCACTGCACGCTGATAAGTCCATATATGTTACAGCACATCTAGTGGGCCACAACCACGGGGTGCGAAGGGCAAACAGCTGTATTGCTAAATAAATCAATAGCTGAGAGAAATATAAGTATTTGAGAAGGCATTTATTGACAAGACTGCAGATGTTTTACCTGCGCGTTAGTTCAGCTAGCTTGTCAAAGCACACGTTCGTGTGTGTGTGAGTGCGCGCGTGTGTATGTGCACATTTGTGAGTGTGAATGTGTGGAGAGGGGGAGGGGGGTCGCGAGCGCACGTGCTTGTACAATGTTAGTGTATGTGTGAGATCTGTGCGGGTGTGTCCATGTTCCCGCGTGCGTGTCTGTGCGTGTGTGAGTGCGCTTGTGCATGTATAAGTGTGTGTGTGTGTGTGTGTGTGTGTGTGTGTGTGTGTGTGTGTGTGTGTGTGTGTGTGTGTGTGTTTTGCCTGTACGTGCGTGTGCGTGTGTGTGCGTTTGCGAGTACGTGTGTGTGTGTGTGTGTGTGTGTGTGTGTGTGTGTGTGTGTGTGTGTGTGTGTGTGTGTGTGTGTGTGTGTGTGAGAGAGAGAGAGAGAGAGAGAGAGAGAGAGAGAGAGAGAGAGATCAATGGTGCCAGACATACCGTCTAGTCACTTTTTCCACAGTGTAAACCAAGAGCACTATGACTACAGTCTGTAAAAGAAACACCTCTACACAATCAGACTAACGTGCCTCAGAGCGTTGAAAGAAAACACCCTCTTCACAATCAGACTAACGTGCCTCAGATCGGTGAAAGAAAACACCCTCTTCACAATCAGACTAACGTGCCTCAGATCGGTGAAAGAAAACACCCTCTTTACAGTCTACCCTGAGGTGAAGCGGGGTAGCAAGGTTTCTAAGGCGCTCAGAGTGCATTTCTATGGAACTTTCAGAAAGACATTTTCCGTATGCAATCCAAGGATTCTCTAACTTTGCAATATGGTGTCGTCATGAGTATACAATTATAACATTAGAATTTATCAAAATCACACGTTCTTTTTTCGCACTATCGTTTGTTTGTTGGTTGGTTGGTTGGGTTTTGGGTCGCCCTCGTGCTAAAATCAAACAACCAACAGTGATTTTCAAACAATTTGAGGGTGGACATTTGACAACCGACAGTTTCAAAACACCCGTGCTTTGTAAGACAGTCCAGAAAATATACAATGGGCAGTTCTGATGTGAAAACGGTAATGTGAGTAGCACACACGCGCGCGTTTGTGTGTGTGTGTGTGTGTGTGTGTGTGTGTGTGTGTGTGTGTGTGTGTGTGTGTGTGTGTGTGTGTGTGTGTGTGTGTCCTGATCCAATGTCGGTTTGATTTGGAATCAAATCTTGGAGACAGTATCCACACTATTCCAGACCTAGGCCACATGAGGAAGTGGTACAGTGAACCCATGTCTCCCAAACTCTCATCCGCTGGGCTGGAACTGGTATAACGTAGGTAGGTGGGGGTGGGGTGGGGGGGGGGGGGCATATAAGGGAACTGAGTGCCGCATGAGGGAACATTGGTGGGAAAGTGGATTTCAGCACTGGCAATCATCATCATCATCATCATCATCAGTATCATCATCTTCTTCATCATCATCATCATTATCATCAACATCATTATTATTGTAATCATTACCATTATTATTGATATTATCATTATCATTATTATCATTATTATTGTTGTTGTTGTTATATAAAGATTAATTGCCCAGTCAAAAGCGCTAACTACCTTGGCACCTGCATGTGTGAAGAGGAAAAGACAGTGTTTGGCACCACCACCAACAAATACCATGACACAGTTTCACTGGAATCAACTTCGCTTTTATTGTTTTGTTCTCTGCACATTTTTTTTTCACAAAATACATTCCGTGTTTTTCCTTGATATGACCCCTGTTCCTGCTCTTCACCTGCTACATGCAGTGAGGGAAGCAACTGCATAACCCTAGAGTACAAAATGACTCCATTTCCTAACAGTCTGAAACGGTGGTACAGAACTTGTATATCAGAAAGTTTAGTTTTGTTTTCCATCTTTGCGGAGAATCCGTGTGCCCAGGGTAACACATTTCTTGATTCCATTACACTAAAGAAGAAAAGAAGACAATACTGGATACATCTGAAAGAGAGAGAGAGAGAGAGAGAGAGAGAGAGAGAGAGAGAGAGAGACAGACAGACAGACAGACAGACAGACAGACAGACAGAGACAGACAGACAGACAGACAGAGAAAGAGACAGAGACAGAGAGAGTTAAAGAGAGAGAGAGAGAGAGAGAGAGAGAGAGAGAGAGAGAGAGAGAGAGAGAGAGAGAGAGAGAGAGAGAGAGAGGAAGAGGAGGAAGAGGAGGAGGAATAAAGCCGTAGAGTTTCTTGCTGGTGAAGATAGCTGATTGAAACAGGAAGTCCCCAAAAGGTGGTATAGTTAGAGAGGGCGACGTCCTTTTTGTGGATCTGGCAGAACGACAGGACGAGATGGCCTGAATTGATTTTCAAAGATGCCAGAACTCGCGAGATAGTCGTCAGCTCATCCTTCTCGAGGGAAGGACAAAAACGGACGCAAGACAGAACTTCAGATTGAAAATGCGACAAGCTCTTCGTCTTGTTGAAGGGTCAGCATGTTGACCGTTATATGTACTTGTCAGAGAACGTCACTACTTTTCGTGCACCTATCACAGGACGTAACAACTGTCAGTCATTTTCCCTTCTCATGCAAGACCCCTCCAAAACGGTCTAGCAAGCTCTCGCCTTTTCTTAGTCCCACTCATTACAAAGGTGTGCTACGAAACGCTCACATTCGCCAAGCAGGCGAGAATTTTGCCACCTCGCCTCCACTAAACGTAAACGTACAACTGGTGACGCTAAGAAATGGAACAGGATGTACCCTCATCCCCTGTAATGTCAGTGAGAGAAGCTGTCAGAAAGTGATCAGAAGCCTCGTCACAGAGCTGACCGCTTTTTCGCTGATCGAACTCTCATCAACAGAACTTGACAGCCTTCTTTTGGTTTCTGTAAAACATACAGCAGCCGGTATGCGATTCAAAATTCCCCGCTTCTGAAACCAGCACACATTTTGATGAGTCTTCCTATCTGATTGATTATTAATGGCAAGATCACAACAAACTGCTAAAGATGCACAAAAAACGTACTCGCACTCAGTCTTACAATATCAATAGCTTTCAGTGATAATAAACCAAGATGTTCACAAGGATAGTTTACAATAACAATAAACTGAAAAAAAAATGTAAATCCATGAAATAACGACGCCGGGATTAAAGAAAGAAAACAGAATTGTTCTTAAAAGAAAAGCTGTACTCTGACATCACATGTATTTGTATAAGTGCAATACAAAAGGCTCATCGCTTATGACTGAACATTTTGATCATAACAGCTTAGACATGAACATTAAATCCAACTGTCTGTCCAGGCACTCTGTCCACTCTCCCTGTCCTTCCTTCCATCTCTGTCATCAGCGACCTGCGTGTGGGAGGGAGGGGATAAAGGCAACGTTCTCTTTCAGGCCCGTTTACTGCTGGATACTGCGGAACCGGATGCCAGCAGATAGCTCCCTTGCGACAGCGTTGCGTGGCTCGTCGGGTGAAGGTGGATTCTCTCCCTTTTTATTCCGAATCTTTTTGACGATATACATGCCGAGCAGGGTGAGGCCAATACCAGCAGCCAGGCCAATGACCAACCCAATACCAAGGGGGCCTGAGCATGAAGCTCCTCCAACACAAATGCAGGCCGCCAGAGTCATGGCTTGTTCTTGGCTGTTGATGTGTGGAGTCGGGCCTCTGAGAACGTCACTCTCTAGTGGTGATTGATGACCAATGGCACTCTGAAACACACTGACCATACATGCTAGTAACTACTTGGTTGTCTTTCTTGGAGGGTGATTCGACGCAGCTAGAACATTG
This sequence comes from Conus betulinus, assembly GCA_016801955.1. NCBI lineage: Eukaryota > Metazoa > Mollusca > Gastropoda > Neogastropoda > Conidae > Conus > Conus betulinus. Next base: position 226,736 of record JADBJO010000827.1, on the reverse strand, counting down.
CCTTTGAGTGGGCGACTCAACATGGCTTTGAACGTTAAGCCCTGATATTCAGTTCACACACACACACACACACACACACACACACACACACACACACACACACACACACACGCACACACACACACACACACACACACACACACACATACAGACCGCTGCTCAAAGAAATCAGGCAACCCGTAATAATGATACCATGTAGGCGAGAGGTTACACAACAGTGGAGTGACGTAGTTCTTCCTCCTGTAGCTACGGTGTCCCTGCCCAGTCTTCCCTGCCTCCTGTGTTCCCCCGGACTCTGGTCGGCCCAACTGAAGTCAACACCAGGCGATAGATTCGCTCCATCACCTCGCGCACTTTCTTTCATTCAAATCGTAAAATGTTCTTAAAAATAGAAGAGAAAACAGTACAGTCTGATATACTTTAAGGATGGAATAAAACAATATTGGGGACAAAAATGTATGTGTTGTTCACATTTTTATCTGAACTTTATTTTTACCACGGCCCGGGTGAATTCTTCCGGAATCAAATAATATGCCTCAAAATTAAGGAGTACAAGCTTTACTGGTGAAAGTTTTATGATCGAAAGGAAATCTGAAGTGAGACAGGGAACAGTGAAGAGTAATTGCCTAGCAGAAAAGACAAGACACAGGACACAGAACAAACATAGGGAATGCAAGACAGAGCCCACAGAAGAAACCAAGGGATGCCCCTTGTTTGGTCTGTGTGTTCTCTGTTGTCATGTCTGCTAGGTGCTGGTTCTCGAAAGCAGCGTAAGTTTGGAGTTTTGCGGGTCTGTTTATTTCATCAAGGGAGCAAGACTTACTCTACATTAAATAATTACCCTTAATGATCGAAATTGTAAATTTCCCGAAGGGGAATCGGTCTTTAGAAATTTCTAATTAGGAGAAGCAGTCTGGGAAGAAAACAAAGAGAGAGAGAGAGAGAGAGAGAGAGAGAGAGAGAGAGAGAGAGAGAGAGAGAGAGAGGTTGTGTCCGCCCATCCGTGCGAGTGTGTGGGGTGGTGATGGTGAAGGGAATGGGGAAAGGAAACCAGTAAAAAGACTAAGGATATACTTACAGGTATACACTTTTTATTATCACAATTGATATTACCGAGAATCGTTTTTATTGCGTCTATTCTCGGTTAGAGGCCTACATCAAAGCACTTTTCAGTTCCTGGTTACGTACCTGGGGTAGCACTAACCGAAGAGCTGTTTGCTGACGCCAGTCTTTCGTTTCCCGCGTCCTACAGTAAAACAAAATGTCAATCTAACACACAGATTTCACTCTCCTCCCTATTTCACACACACACACACACACACACACACACACACACACACACACACACACACACACACACACACACACACACACACACACACACACACACACACACACAGAGACAGAGACAGAGAGACAGAGAGACTGAGGAAGGCCCAACTCACAAAGACTACCCCTCCAATATACCCACACCCCCATGCGCGCGGCGCTGGCGGTTTCGTTTCAGTCTTAGAAGTCTTTGCAGTTTCATTGCACTGACAGAAGTCTTTGCAGTTTCATTGCGCTGACAGAAGTCTTTGCAGTTTCATTGCACTGACAGAAGTCTTTGCAGTTTCATTGCACTGACAGAAGTCTTTGCAGTTTCATTGCACTGACAGAAGTCTTTTGCAGTGGAATCGTGATTCTCTATATTGAAAGAGCAGGATCGACCTGACCGTAACAATAAGGCTGCAACGGCGGTGGGGACGTAGGTATTAACTTCAGCAGGAAGTTCTGAGTGATTGAAAGGAAAGGTCTGCTGGGAAAGGAGAAAGGAGGGTAGAGGTGGGGGATGAGGGGATAGGGTTAACATGTTACACCACCTCTCTCTCTCTCTCTCTCTCTCTCTCTCTCTCTCTCTCTCTCTCTCTCTCTCTGTGTGTGTGTGTGTGTGTGTGTGTGTGTGTGTGTGTGTGTGTGTGTGTGTGTGTGTGTGTGTGTGTGTGTGTGTGTGTGTGTATGTGTGGAGTAGTTATGTCCGCTTGAACGAAATGGCCTTGTTATCAACCTGACATACACACTCTCCCCCACCCCGCCCTTTGGCGACCAGGCTATTAATATACATTTGTGTTATTTTCTTCTACTCGTGCTTGAATTTTTTTCTCATGCTATAACACTGTCTTTATATTTTCTTGCCTGTATCTAGTATTCTTCAGTGTTTTCTGTTCGTTTGAATGTTTTCAAAACATAAACAGCTGTGCTCCTCTCTCTCTCTCTCTCTCTCTCTCTCTCTCTCTCTCTCTCTCTCTCTCTCTCTCTCTCTCTGTCTAACAGGCTCTGAGTGAAGAGGTCAACCCTCCCAAAGTGCTATGGACGAGTCATATTCTGGGGATACACCTCACCTGATCAGGGTTTCTTCCGTCAAGCCAGTGCTGGGTGGCTTCCCTTGCATGGCTACTGGCAAGAAGCAGTTCAACGAAGCTCTGACCATTTCTTTTCCTTTGGCAAGAATACAAGTGACAATGCCAGTCATAGGACAACCAACGACTCTTTAGTGTATGGCGAACACTTTGTTACAAGAAGTGTTGTTATCGGCATTCAAAACTGAAGGAAGGGGAGCACAAACTGTCGTCGTACTGCATTTAAAACAGCCGCCAACCCAACCCGCCGCCGCGCTCACTCGCCGAGACAACAATGTCGTCTTTCGTCGAAATTGTCCATCACAGATTTCCAGGGACAAGAGACGAGCCAAGGAACACCGATTACAACAGAAGGCAAGTCCTTCCTCATCTCCCTCTGGCCGATTTCTTCCTAGTCCCCCTACTTTTTGTTTTACGACACGGGAAATAATGTATCGGACATTATCCACGACGACATTTCTATCTGTTCGGAGAACTGTGCGCTTCAGACAGATGTAGATCAACAGTACTGTCCATCGCCTGCCGCTGCAAGTGACATTAACTTTCAGGTAGTGAAAACCAATGATGATTGTGATCATTTCGAAACCGAGGTAGAGGAATACAACACCGCTGATCCGATGCTGTTAGAAAACGATCCATAGTCGGTTACACAGTGGGGAGCACGACGACAGTCTGGCCTTTCATCCACAGGAGACTGACGCTAAGAAAGCCACAGGCAACAGCACAGCCGACGTCCCCTAATCAGCTGGCAGTACACAACTGAATGTAAGAGATCTTTACAACGCAAATACGAGGTGTTTTGAAGACACCTCGAAGAAAATGGACAGCCTTATCAATACTATTACCTCGAAGAAAATGGACAGCCTTGTCAATACTATGAGACCAGGGAAGAAAAGACAGATGTGACACTAGTGCTGGTTACAAAGAAAATCTTGGTTTAGAAGAAACCTAACTATGACGAAGGTCCTTGTTAAACTGTCCTGACGTCAGTGAGGTTGGAAAGGGAAATCTTGCTTAAAATATGGCCTAATCACTACACAATTACCATTTAGAATTGCGATCAAAGTTCTTGTTATAAAGGATATCCTGGTCTTTATGTAATGTAAACTGTAAAGGTATCATTATTTGAAACTTGTTATGATTATGGCACAAAAGCTGATCTGGACTAGTGATGCAAAGCTGTTCTTACTGTGCTTTAGCAGACTGATAATAAAATCAACCATATTTCCTTGATGTGGCTTCCATGTCATGATGACCTAACATGTTTGAATGTGATTGTATCTGTTTGTATTGTTCACATACCTATCGTCCTCCCCCCCCCCCCCCCCCCCCCCCCCCCCCCCTCATTGTCCCCATGTGACTGGGCACAAAGCCTATCACATTAGATCATTCATATTCGTATTCTCTCTAACAGGCGCGCTTGTGTGTGTGTGCGTGTGTGTGCGTGCGTGTGTGTGTGTGTGTGTGTGTGTGTGTGTGTGTGTGTGTGTGTGTGTGTGTGTGTGTGTGATTCAGATTCAATAGTTTAATGCCTTTGAAAACCGTAACATGTTTTATATGACACAAGTAAATAGAGGAAAAATAAACGAAACCAAATAACGAAACACAAATATTCATGCTTGTTGCTGTATCCAACTATCATTATGTTATATTAAGTTGTCCTGTCATGCATTTTACCTTATCGACACTGAACTCTGTGTGTGTGTGTGTGTGTGTGTGTGTGTGTGTGTGTGTGTGTGTGTGTGTGTGAAATACCAGTACACAGACAAAAAAAGAAAGAACGCTTCTTCAAGAAAGAGCTGTGACTTCAGTAATATATGATGGCGGAAGGGGGGGGGGGGGGGGGGGGGGGGGGGGGGGGGGGGGGGGGGGGGGGGTGGCTTTTCTCCTTGCTACGGACACTGGATACTGGTTGAAAATAATGGATCCAGTTAAAAGAGAGCATTATAGTGAGCAAGATCTACAGTTGACAGTCGCCGACAGTCCAGTAAATTAATCAGAAAAATATACACGGGAAAGAACAAGACTATGTAGGTGTTAGTTGCATTCGGGGAGTAACAATGGATTGGCTCACCAATAAAGAAAGCACTGGGCCAGATCAGGTATGTGAGGGGAGTGAAGGAGGGGGTTGCAAGGATTTGGGGACTTCCCTAGTACGGCATCGGGGGCAGCAAGCTACAAATGCCAGTTTGCTAGTGGGGGGGGGGGGGGGGGGGGGGGGGGGGGGGGGGGGGGAGGGGGGGGGGGGGTGGGGGGGGGGGGGTTGGGGGTATGTGGTGGGGGGGGGGGGGGGGGGGGGGGGGGGAAGGGGGGGGGGGGGGGGGGGGGGGGGGGGGGGGGCCAGGGGGGGGGTGGGGGGGGGGGGGGGGGGGGGGGGAGGGGGGGGGGGGGGGAGGGACATGTGGAGTGGGTAAGGGGGATGAGGAGCGACAATCCAGAAACCCGCCCCCCCCCCCCCCCTCACCCGCACCCGTCTCCCTCCAGTCCTTATCGTGTCCTGACACATGATGTTAGTACTGAGCTTGCCATGTTTTTTGTCTTTTAATAAATCACTCTACACTCACAAATAGTCTTTCGACTTCTTGCGGACTCCCGGCTGGGAGGTCGTGGGTTCGAATCCCATCAGAAATCATGTGGGTTTTTCTGCCCCGACCGGCTCCTACCCAGAGTTGAGTTGCTGCGGACTCAGTTGGGAAGACTGGGACCACACAGTCGAGTTTCATCCACTTAATGGATGCGTTTCTGAGAGTGTTGCTCAAATTTCCTGACCAACACTGCAGGTACCTGTATCTCTCGGGCCTGGTTGACGCCAGGATATAATATGAAAGTAAGCGTAGAGTACAGCCCTGTCATGTAGTCTCAGACCGAAATGGAAATCCGTAGCATCATCTTAATCATCCTCATTCTCATCGATCATCATTAAAAAAAAAGTCTCAAATTCTGTGGCCCTTCATGCCCTGCTCTCATGGTGACCTCAACTTCGATGTCCTCACCACGTCTGTGGCCTTGGTTTGGTTCCGTCGGGGTCACCGGTATCGGCGAGTCCATGGGGGCTGTCGTTGGACGGACATGGTGGCGCCCTCTGGAGGGAGAGCTCACTCACGCCAGCTCCGCGACTAAGCAATTATTGTCGTCAGTAGGGGGCTTAGTAGGTGGTGTCCTGCGTATGTTAGATCAGAACAGGCTCCACTGAACACCACCGAAGTGACTCGGCAGCAGTGCAGTGTCTCCTCCGGTGGTTGCCTCTTGACGACTTGACATTAACTGCTCCCTGTGGACTGCCGGTGCCGGGGCCGCGGCGAGGCCGACGGGCTGTGGCTGTGGATGGGGTGTCGGAATGAGCGGCGTGGGTGCACTGCCTCTGAGGTGGGCACAGAGGTTGGGACAAAAAAAAAAAAAAAAAAAAAAAAAAAAAAAAAAAAAAAAAAAAAAAATTAATTTGAATATCTTTTAAGTTAGTGTTCTTTTTATATTCCTTCTACTGACAGAAGAGTAGGAAATCGCCAGTGTGATGACTTTATATTTATTAAACAGTCCGTCTGCATATCAGAGCAGTCCACTTTTTTTTATATAGAAAACGTTAGTTCATCGGGTTTACTTCTTTGTTTTGTCAGTTGTGAAAAATGAATCGAAAATAAATTATTCAGCACCTATGCGATCAATTGTGTGTGTGTGTGTGTGTGAGTGTGTGTGTGGGTGCGCGCGCGCGCGCGCGTGCGTGTGTGTGTGAGCGTGCGTGCATGCGTGCGTGCGTGTATGTGTGGGAGAGAGAGACAGACAGACAGACAGACAGAGCAGAGCGAGAAAACATACCGGGGCGGCTACCAGAAAAAGGTAGCCGAGTGAATTTTCTTTAATGACAATGAGTTCTTGGATTTCGTTACAAGCTGACTGGCCAGCCCACCTTTTCGTTTTCTCCTGTCAACCTTCTGGGGTTTCTTTTCACATGTTTATTCGTTTATACTGGTTTTTATTGTTCTTGTTTTTCATCACCAATACCTAGGCGGTAACAGGGAACCACTGCAAAATGAACTCACCTTCCTCAGAACAGTGATCGCCCAAGGAGCGCCTGACGGAAAATGATCTGGCGCAGTGCGGATCAGTGGACCTATGAGTCAAGATCACGTGAAGATGACGTCATACCACTTCAGCTACACGCCCATGTATACTTGTCAAAACTCTCTGAGGACCGCACCATGACAGTGGATTTCAGTGCAGGGAAGATGGAGAGGCCTTGCATTCAAGCTGTGCACTGCTAATCCGGGAGTCTGGCTGCACGAGGTGCATTCAGGGGAGCTGGAAGGACCAGCTGAAATGTGGCTGAGTTGAGGCAAGCCAGAAAGAGCAGCATGGGTGTAACCGTCTGTGCAGAGCCGGAATAGCTCAGTCGGTAGAGCGCCTGACTCGTAATCTGGTGATCCTGGGGTTGCGGGTTCGAACCTCCACCGGGGCGTTTCGGTACAGGGGGATTTTCCCCCTCGGAGTTAACATTGGTTCTGACTCCATTTCCCATGCAGTCCTTCGAATGAGACTATAAACCGAGGTTCCGTGTGTGAACGCACGCATAACATCTTGCACACACGTAAAAACCCCATCACCAACATTCGGAAGAGTAGGCCAGTTTGGCCGTTGGTATGGATGACACGTTACACATATCATGCACCCTGAGTGAGAAATGGAAAGAATGAAGGAAGTAAGGGAAATGAGTGATTGATATTGAACGATACTCACTGGATGACACGGGAAACGACTGAATGAAGCGCCAACTGGCAGCTCTTCAGTCGGCACTACCCAGGTAGGCAGCCCGTTGTGTAAACGAGTGTTGATTGTAAAGCGCTTAGAGCTTGGTCTCTAGCCGAGAATAGGCGCTATATAAGTATTCATTATTATTATTATTATTATGAACAAGTGGGAATCTTGGCTGTCAGCCAAAATTGAGACACCATTAAAAAGGCTATTAATCTGTCTTTAAATTCAGATACAAAACCAGTTTCGCATCCTACTCTCTGGCACATCCAAACAATTCATGTTCTGCTAAAGCTTTCTTGATTTGAAATGCCCAGTTTTGTTTGCCCTCCTCTGCTTGCAGCAACTGCATTTCATAATGCCTGTGTATAGAGTCTCGACATGGATGATCTTGTTCATTTTCACCAAGATTTTACACACTTCACGAATGATTTTATATACAGTGGATATCTGCCTGATTCCCCATACAAAACAGTGTTTGATGAATGCAGTGGCACACCAAGGAAACGCTGAATGGCAAATGTGTGAACCTTTTCATGTAGCTCTTGACAGCAAGTCCCCAAACTTCCGCTGCATAAGTTAAAATGGATCTATCTGAGTGTTGAAAAGTTAAAAAAAAAAAAAAAAAACTTGAGTCTAGCGAACCTAACTTCCGTAACGATTTGAAAATTTCAATCACACCTTTTTTTTTTTCCTTTTCTGTTTGATTCTGCCCGTGAAGTTATGAAACCTAGCCTTGTGGTAAATAATATTCCCAGATATCTATAGGAGTTAGTGGCAGTTGTTTCCATATTCCCATAAAAACCAGTCTTCATGTGCTGATAGGTGACCTCCATTACGATAAATCACAAAATTCGTCTTTTCCAGGCCAGCGGCAGCTTATCTATTTCCTGTTTCGGTGTAAAGTAGTTGACTTTGCAGTAGGGGTATCTGATAAAAAGAATACCGTCAACAAAACAACATCAAGGACAATGAGGACAAGAGAGAGAGAGAGAGAGAGAGAGAGAGAGAGAGAGAGAGAGAGAGAGAGAGAGCAAAAACGTAACGAATCAAAAAGTCTAATGAGAGAGAGAGAGAGAGAGAGAGAGAGAGAGAGAGTAGGCTTTAAAATCGGGCCCTCTGTTTATTTCTAGACACCGACTGACGCATTTACACGAAGCAAGTTCTCGTCTCACAGTTAAGCCATATGAGCATTGCTTTGTTTCAGAGATAGAGAGACAGAGAGAGAGAGAGAGAGAGAGGGGGGGGGGGGGGGGGGGGGGGGCTGCTGAAATCTAATCTTCCGTTTAGGTCCGGAGACCGTCGGTAACACTCTCCAGCAAGTGGTTTGGATGGCGCTCCCCTCTCACACTCTTGACCCCGTCAAGCCTGCTTTTCCAGAAAATGCCGCCTTGTTTATGATAACGATATTTTCAACTCCGCTTGGGCGCAGTTGGTGCCTACGTAATAGAAGTGTACGTAATTCACTCTTCCCCCCCCCCTCCCTCCATCCACACTCACACACACACACACACACACACACACACACACACACACACACACACACACATATATATATATATATATATATATATATATATATGAGTGCATGCGCACTAACAAATGTCTGCTCCTTTCTAAGGAAAGCGGAGCCACCAGGAAACGTCCACCAAGAACACAGACGCAGGTGATGTCTATGTGTCTCGGCTGTTAAAGGGGCAGTTCCAGACACGTAGACCCACCAAACCTTCCCCTTCTCCCCATCACCTCTTGTGCATGCTTCACTCTCTTTCCGTCAAATGTTAACTAACAAAAAACGGGTCATCTGGCACAGAGGAATAAGAAACTGTGCGCGCACACACGCGGACGCGAGCACGCTCTGTGTGTGTGTGTGTAGGTGGGGGGTGGGGTGGGGGTGGTTGTGTGTGTGTGTGCGTGTGTGTGTGTGTGTGTGTGTGTGTGTGTGTGTGTGTGTGTGTGTGTGTGTGTGTGTGTGTGTGTGTAAACATAGTCCAACCATGTGTTGTAGACTTTATGAAGGCGTTTGACAGGGTTTGGCAAGAGGCACTAAGGTCAACAAAGAAGAAATTTAACATCGGGCAGAACCTTATCAACACTCTCCAGGAACTGGTCTCCAAAGCAACAAGAATGGTGCTCATATATGGTGCTATTGGCGAATGGTGCTCATATAATTATGGTGCTGTTGGCGAATGGTTCGAGACTTCAGCTGAAGTCTGTCAGGGCTGCCTTCTGTCTCCCACACTGTTCAACATATTCCTGGTCTGCAGCATGAATAATGCACGTAAAGATCATGTCAGCACAGACAGCACCGGAAGAATAACCATTACAAAGCTTCAATTTGCAGACGATATCAATGGCCTGGCAGGCAGGGAACAAGAACACGCCAAGCTGGTTGAACAACTGGATGAAACAGCAACGAGATGTTGCATGGAAATCAATGGCGAGAAGACCAAGTTGATTATCAAGCCACAGCACGACTGTCAATACCGATATATCTGTCCGTAGCCAGAAGCTAAAATCTGTTCAATAATTCCCTTTTCTGTGATCCATCAGCAGCAGTAAGGGATCCAACACAGATAACCTCACAAAGGCAGCAAAAAGACAGCCACAGCACTGTCCTGATTAACACTTATGTGGAAAGGCAAAAAAAAAATCCACGAAACGCTAGATAGATATGCTCCTGCATGCACTGATGTTTTATCTTACTGTATGCAGGCGAGAGAGACCCTCACAGCGGGTCTTGAAAGACGAATCCAAGCCATGGAATTGATTTGTAACCGCAAGATAGTAAACATCAAATGCACTGTTCACATCACCAATGAACAACTGAAGCAAACCAACAGGCAGAACACATAGACTAACAGGACCGTACAAAGATCTATTAACATCACTCAGAAGAAAAAAACACCAAAACCACATTGGTATGGCCATGCGACAATATCCAATGTTCTCATCAGCCGCTTTGGCGAAGTGGTTAACGTCGCGAACTTCCCGCTGGGAGGTCGTGGGTTCGATTTCCATTAGAGTCATGTATTTGTGGGATTTTTCTACCCTGACCGCTCCTTACCCAGGAGAAATATGCTACGGTGTTAGTAGGGAAGACTGGCCCACACAGTCGAGTTTCATCCATTGAATGGATGCGTCACTGAGAGTGTTGCTCAAATTTCCTGACCACCACTGCAAGTGTCTGTGTCTCTCGGGCCTGACCGACGCCGGGAGATATGAAAGTAAGCGTAGAGTGCAGCCCCGTCAAGCAGCATCAGACCGGAATGGAAATCCGAAGCATCGCCTTCATCGACCTCATCCCATCGATCAGCATTAAAAAATATCTCAATTTCTGTGGCCCCTCATGCCCTGCTCTCGTGGTGACCTCAGTTTTGATGTCCATTCCACTCCTATGACTTTGTGTGATCGTGTCGGGGCCACCGGTATCGGCGAATTCATGAGAGCTGTCGTTGGACGAACGTGGTGGCGCCCTCCGGAGAAGAGCTCACTCACGCCGGCTCCTCGACTAAGCAATTATCACCGTCAGTAGGGGGCTTAGTAGGTGGTGTCCTGCGTGCGTTGGATCAGAACAGGCACCACTGAACACCACCAAGGAGACTCGGCAGCAGTGCAGTGTCTCCTACGAGGGGGAAATTGAAATTGGGTTGCCTCAAGACGACTTGACATTGTTGATTGCCGGTGCCGAGGCTGCGGCGGCGGTAACGGGTCGGGTCGTGGCTGTGGAACGGGGGATCGGAATGAGCGGCGTGGGTGTGGCTGTGGACGGGGTGTCGGAATGAGCAGCAGCGTGGGTGCCATGCCACTGAGGTGGCGCAGAAGAGATGGGACAGCATGAACAAAAAAATCAGTCGTCGTCTTGCCGAGACAACACTCCAGAGAACTGTTCAAGATGGAGACGGAGGTGAAGACAGAACAAAATGGACTGACAACATTAGAGGTTAGGGAAGACATTTGCAGAGCGAGGAAAGACATTTGCAGAGATTAGGGGAGACATTGGCAGAGATTAGGGAAGACATGGCAGAGATTAGGGAAGACATTGGCAGAGATTAGGGAAAGATTGGCAGAGATTAGGGAAGACATTGGCAGAGATTAGGGAAGACATTGGCAGAGATTAGGGAAGGCATTTGTAGAGATTAGGGAAGGCATTTGTAGAGATTAGGGAAGACATTGGCAGATATTAGGGAAAGACATTGGCAGAGATTATGGAAGACATTGGCAGAGATTAGGGAAGGCATTTGTAGAGATTAGGGAAGGCATTTGTAGAGATTAGGGAAGACATTGGCAGAGATTAGGGAAGACATTGGCAGAGATTATGGAAGACATCTGCAGAGATTAGGGAAGGCTTTTGCAGAGATTAGGGAAGACATTTGCAGAGATTAGGGAAGACATTGGCAGAGAGTAGGGAAGGCATTTGTAGAGATTAGGGAAGACATTGGCAGAGATTAGGGAAGACATTGGCAGAGATTATGGAAGACATCTGCAGAGATTAGGGAAGGCATTTGCAGAGATTAGGGAAGACATTGGCAGAGATAGGGAAGACATTTGCAGAGCGAGGGAAGACATGGGCAGAGATTATGGAAGACATTTGCAGAGATTAGGGAAGACATTGGCAGAGATTAGGGTAGACATTGACAGAGACCCAAGCCTTGGCACACCACTGACAGAACCGGTTGAACCTGGGGAACTGTTCTTCAGCGTGGCACCACAGTGACAGAACGGGTTGAACCTGGGGAACTGTTCTTCAGCGTGGCACCACAGTGACTGCCCACGGAGTGCATTAAACCTCCACGGCTTGACAGTCAGTGGAACATGCATAATCATCATGGTCAGCTCTGGCGCCGACTGGTCCCTAAATGGCGGAGACCAGGCCAGAAAAGGCGCTACCTGGAGTCGTTGATTCAAACACACCACGAGCACACTGATTGAAACATGAAACCTAGCTGGCTAATTAGAGGATGCACCGGCCTCCTCCATACTCAACGTTGGTGAACAGCAGTCTTTGAATGTCGACAGGATAAGATAAAATAAAAGAGTGGCGCACTATATACAGCTGAATCATGGAAGACACCGATGGACGCGCACTGCTAAAACCCACTGTGACGTAATGTATGGCCGTGTCATGGCTATGCCCAAGACTTGTTCTGACTTAACTTTGGGATACAGTGAAAGGTACGCGAGACTTCCAACACATGCACGTACTGCACGAGTTCTGTTAATGAAGCACATGAATGGACAGATGTTTGCAACCCGACTGATGCGAAAGGCATCCCTGGCTCTGTAGTCTATGCTGTATAAGGAATCACACTCCGTATTGCACGAAGTCAACTCGCTGAACACACCGACCAAACACTGGTCAAAGTTCGTTTGATACGTACAACTTGCATGGCACCAAACTCAGTTAACTCTCAGTTACTGGAACGTTGTTCCTAAATGGCAGACGCATACTGTATGTGACCTGTTCGTAAAGCATATCGACGGAAACACTGTTGCATAGAAAATACATATCTCTTGGTTTTGTCTGTATCCAAGCCACAAAGCATATTTTTTGTGGGGGACTAGTCTTTAAGTGTGGAAAAGGACAGGTTTCAACAAAGACATACAGAATGTGATCTGTAAATAAAACACATCGACAGACATATTAATTTAAAATGAACAGCTTGATACATGAAATATTCATGGCTGTTTAGTGGTTGCCATAAACTAGTTTGCATTCAAACTGCATGAAGACTGGTCTTCATACAGGAAAAGGGCTGCAAACACTGACGTAGAATATAGCTTATTCATCAAACACATCAATGGACATATCGATAAAAAAAAGTGTTTGATGCATAAATCATGCACGGTCGTTTGCGCATACCCCAGTCCAGAATGACTCTGAGAGAGAGAGAGAGAGAGAGAGAGAGAGAGAGAGAGAGAGAGAGAGAGAGAGAGAGAGAGAGAGACAGACAGACAGACACAGACAGACAGACACAGACAGACAGACAGAGAGAGAGAGAGAGAACATAAGGTAGTGTTGGATCCAACAAACCAACACACACACACACACACACACACACACACACACACACACACACACACATGCAAACACGCACGCACACACACACATGCAAGCACGCACGCACGCACTCACGCACGCACGCATGCGCTCGTAAATAACATAGCACTCTCGCCTGAACCCCTCTAAAAACTAAAACAAAACCAACAACAAACGAAAACAAAAAACGAAGCAAAACACACGTACATGCAAACACCATAGAGACTCCATCTCTGTGCACTCACACTGTATTCCATCGTCCACTTCACAATGACCTCAGTTTTCATGCCACATAAAGCACTGGCTGACCGTGCAAGTGCACGGACCAGTCAGCTGTCTTTATACCACATCAAAGCACTGGCTGACCGTGCAATGGGCACTGACCAGTCAGCTGTCTTTATACCACATCAAAGCATTGGCTGACCGTGCAATGGGCAGCTGACCGTGCAATGGGCACTGACCAGTCAGCTGTCTTTATACCACATCAAAGCATTGGCTGACCGTGCAATGGGCACTGACCAGTCAGCTGACTTTATACCACATCAAAGCATTGGCTGACCGTGCAATGGGCACTGACCTGGACCTGTCAGCTGTCTTTATACCACATCAAAGCACTGGCTGACCGTGCAATGGGCACTGGCGGGGGAGGTCGAAAGATGCTGATAGTGCTGTTAAAACAACTAGTACTACCCATGCAGGGCTGGGGTGGGGGGGGGGGGGGGGGGGGGGGGGGGGGGGTGGGGGGGGGGGGGGGGTCTTGAAGGTTGAAGATGCTGATAGTGCTGTTAAACAACTAGTACTTCCCATGCAGGGCCGGGGGGGGGGGGGGGGGGGGGGGGGGGGAGGTCGGAAGATGCTGATAGTGCTGTTAAAAACAACTAGTACTTCCCATGCAGGGCCGGGGGGGGGGGGGGGGGGGGGGGGGGGGGAGGTCGGAAGATGCTGATAGTGCTTTTAACAACTAGCACTCCAGCATTGGGGGGGGGGGGGGGGTGGGGGGGGGTCGGTGTGCTGATAGGGGGGGGGGGCTGGGGCCGGGTGGGGGGGGGGT
>JADBJO010000827.1:172500-180000 GCA_016801955.1 Conus betulinus | reverse complement strand
CGATCTTACAGGAATCTTAACGGGCCCCGCGTTTACCATGAATACATTTTTCAACAACACCTCTAGGATAAAAAAAGAACGAACATCGAGGGAAAAACCGTTCGCAGGCAATTACAAGCAGTGTCTGAGAGAGAGATGCAGTCTCCTTTAGTGCAGAGTATGTTTTGATATAAGCAGGGGTGTGCTGACTATTCTCTGAACGTTGAAGTCACTTCACTATTCCAGCAAAGAAATAAAATTCATTTTCAGTGGGCTCTCTCCCTGACATGATCAAGCCAACCTCGAACTGTACGCTGGTGGTAGCCTTGGAAAATGAAGGGTTCGTGCAGCAGGAAGGAAAATTCAACGATCCACCAGGTGGCGTGGCGATCATCCGTTTCCCATCTGGCGTCGATGGAGACCCGGAAGTGAAAATTTTGAATTTCACCAAGTTTGACGCAGAGTACGTATGTTTGATGTTGAATTAAGCAACGCACATATTCATCAACTCACAAAGATCGTGTGCCTACCATAAATTGGGTATGTCCACTTTTTTTCCAGCAGGTTCTATGGTCGGATTGAGGGGAAATGCAATGTAGCGAGAGGCGGAAGTGTTTACCGGTTAACTTTGAAGTGGATGCTTTTCTTTCGAAGATTTCTTCTTTGATATTTACAATAAAAATCTTGTTAATTATTCTCCGATCGTTCTTGGCACGCCATCTTTACACAGAACCTTCCGCGACGTATGTCAGGCGCGATCATCATGAAAACTGTGCTGGCTGCTCAGGAGCTGTATTTCTTCACATCAAGAGAGACAATGGTCCATGTGGATGTTCTGCAAAGTAATATTTATGAAGAATCCTATGACTACACATGATTCATTATCACCAGGTTTCTCGCTTCCGAAACTAGATGCTAGTATTTCAGAAACATCATGTAAAAACTCACAAATCACATTAGATTCGGGACTGGTGGTACATCGTCTGCATGGAAAGGATTATATATGGCATCATTACAGCTTCAGCTGTTGGTCTCCAATTATTCTGATACTTTCCTTTTATCACCCGATATCCCCCAATCGTGCGCATAATTATCGACACATCTATTACTGTGTCCATATCAAAACTTCTGAACGGATCACTCTGAAAACTGGCGCATGTCTGCTCACACTGAGGCATTTTGTCGAATATTTCAACAGTCCCCAAAATGAGCACTTTCTGTGTCGTGACTAGCAGTTTAACATGGCTGGCTACCTTGTTTAGTGTAGATTGAGTGCAAACTCGCCGAGACATATTCATGGAGAGTCCAGCAGTCAGTGAATGTGGATGAGTCAACCGGACTGTCCACTGGTCATTTGAGTTTAAGTAGTGCTGACTACGAATTCGCTGAGAGTGCGGATGGAAATGTGCAGTGGTCACGGACTTTTTCCCTTCAACGAGCACTGATTAGTCAGAATGACCGTTAGAAATTTGTGCAGCAGTGAAATAAGATTCACCGAGGGAACTATGACCAAGGTCCACCATGAAGGGAGTGGGTGGGAGAATTGGCGGTAACGTCAAATCAGCGTGGTCAACAGTCAGGAAGGTGTTGTCAACACCAGCACTACCCCTCCCGTACAACATCAGCTTCGTCAACCACGAAACGTATGACATTGGTGTGTGCGTGTGCGTGCGTGCGTGTGTGTGTGTGTGTGTGTGTGTGTGTGTGTGTGTGTGTGTGTGTGTGTGTGAAAATTGTGGGATGAATGTGGAAAAAAGTAATAAAGGCTTAAAAATCTACTTAACAAAAATTCTAGTGACGATTGACAGACAGCTACCCACACTTTAATAGGATACCTACATCTTGTTCGATAGGTCTGAGTAAACACCATAAGTAGATCCAAAGCACGATTAGTACGAAGCAGTGATTCTCTGATTTTACTGGTCACGTTTCCTGTTTACGTGTTCGTGGCCACAGCAAAGCGTCTTTAACTCGATGCGGTGAACATTTTAGTATTAATTTTCATTTCTTCATAAGTGCTTGCGTGTTCATGTGCAGGCCGAATCATTTTGGATTAAAATAGTGAGCGTTGATTTGTGCGTACGTGTTAATACATGGAAGCAAAACTAGTTTGGCTTAAAGCATGAGCCTTGATTAACCTATACCATTGTGCAGGTCTATAGACGGAGCAAAACATCCTCGGGTTGAAGCAGCCAGCCTTTGTTTACCTGTGTCAATGTGGCAGGTTTGAGGACCTGGCAGCCTCAGGGGTACGCTGGGTGTTTCAGGGACAACGGTAACAACTTCAGTGACAACGTGGAGCCGGAGTATGTGGCCTTCAGCCACGACTACTCCAAAGCCTACATCGGCCTGCAGGTTGGGAGACTTTGATGATGATGATGATGATGATGATGATGATGATGATGATGATAACGATTAGCCAACAAGGTTTGGGAGACTTTTGATGCTGATAGTAATGACGAAGATGATGATGAGAGTATGATGATCAGCCTACAGATTTAGGAGACTTCGATGATTATCATTTCGACAACGATGATGATGATGATGATTATGAAGACCACAGTTGTTCTGATGGTTTTCTTTGTTTTCAACCAAACGCTGCAGAGGAATGTCTTACGTTCTTTCTATCTGTTTGTCCGTCTGCGAGTTAACTTGGAAACAGTAGGTCGGATTTTTAAAGAACATGCTGACAGGGTGCCTTATATACGTGTTATCATCTGGAGGGCCTGCTGAAGGTGTGACATACTTCTATAATGAAACAGATTTTAAAGGCAAGTGACTGATTACAGTTCATAGACAAAACAATTACGTTTTCTCCAGGGGCATGGGTTTCTGCCCCCGGCTCCTAACCAGAGGTGAGTTCTCCATGGACTCTGTTGGGAACACTGGAACCACATTGTCGAGTTTCATCCATTTAATGGATGCGTCCCTGAAAGTGCTGCTCAAATTTTTATAACCAAACTACAGGTGTCTGTGTCTCACGGGCCTGGTTGACGCCGGGATATATTATGAAAGTAAGCGTAGAGTACAGCCCCGTCATGGAGTCGCAGGCCAGAATGGAAATCCGTAACATCATCTTCATCATCCTCAGCCTCATCAATTATCATTAAAAGAGAAAGATCTAAAATTCTATAGCTCTTCATACCCTACTCTTATATGGTGATGTCAGTTTCGACTGCCTTAACACCTCAACGGCCTTGGTTTGGTTCTTTTGGGGTCAATGGCATCGGCAAAGTCATGGGGCCTGTCGTTGGACGGAGATGGTGGCGTACTCCGGAGCGAGAGCTCACGCACGCCATCTCCACGACAAAGCCATTATTGTAGTCTGTGGGGTTCTTAAACAGGGGTGTCTCGCGTACGTTGGATCAGATCAGGCAGCACTGAACACCATCAAAGTGATCGGGCAGCAGGGCAGTGTCTCCTCTGGTGGGTTGCCTTAGGACGACTTCATGCTGACTGCTCCCTGTGGATGGTCAGTGCCAGAGCTGTGGCAGGACGGTCCAGGCTGTGGCTGTGGACGAGACATTGGAATGAGCAGCGTGAGTGCTATGACAGCAAACGAAGAAGAAGAAGAAGAAGAAGAAGAAGAAGAAGAAGAAGAACTACTACTACTACTTCTACTACTACTACTTCTACTGCTACTGCTGCTGCTACTACTACTACTACTACTACTACTACTACTACTACTACTTCTACTACTACTACTACTGCATCAGCAAGGAGAACAAGAAGGCACGGGTTTCAACAGACCGGGACAATGCCCCACATAAATCGTGTTGACAGATACCAAAGAGTGAAATTTGGCACAATTATTCTATTTTCGAAACTGTCTGGATTTCTTTTGTGGTGCATGTGCAGCTGATTTCTTCTTGGGGGGAGGGGGGGGGGGGGGGTGCAGGGATAGGGGGGGGGGGGGGGGGAAAACGAAAAAAGCGCAAATACGTTTAGGTTAAATCTCACGGGTCTGTTGTAATGTATTGGCATTATCTGTGAATATGCAGCTTGAACAAACTACATTAACTCCTGAGACCCCGGGGGGGGGGGGGTTGTCCGGCCACGCAGTGACTGTGTCCGCAGTACCTTGACAGTGCCCTAGGGGGGGGGTTTCCGTATTCTTTCTCTCGCCCATAATGTTTGTGAAAATGTAGAGTGGTTCAGATCACGAAAAAATGGTGTATAGACACTTATAAGTTAATCATCATGTAGTGGGAAAAAAAAAACGAAAAAAGCGCAAATACGTATTATTTTAAATCTCACGGGTCTGTTGATGTATTGGCAATTAGCTGTGGAATATGCAGCTTGAACAAACTTACATTAACTCCATGAGACCCGCACGACTTTTCACTTTAACAAAATTGTCAATTAGAGAGTCATCAGTGAATGCAAACGCTCGCTCAACAAACACAGTATGGCCTAGGCTCCTTGGCACGCAGTGACTGTGTCCAGTACCTTGACAGTGCCCTCCCTTTGAAGGCTCCCAATTTCTGGCCAGGTCACAGCCGCCTGAGAGTGGATGTATGCGTGATGGCAAAGCAAGTGACAGTTGGAAATTTAAGATGAAAACTCATTTCCGATTAATCCGTACTTTTGAAAATTTTCACAAAGAGAACAATAACCTCTTACTTTGCAGGAAAAAGCTATGAATATGTCTTGCTCCAAGATGGATACTGCACACCAAAATCAGTAGATTTGGTTCTACATTGAGGGGTGTCATGACAAAACTGAAAAAAAATCTGCTGGTAGGCATTTGCAAAGGGTATAGAAGTGGCTTAAAATAAGTTACGTGTGTAATATTTCAGTCCCTCATGAGGCATTTAACGGTGAATTTTTTTTCTGTCCTTTTTTCGGGGGGAGGTGGAGGTGATTAAGATGAGTATGATGAATCATTAAAACACAGGAATAAGAAAAGTGTGTGTGTGTGTGTGTGTGTGTGTGTGTGTGTGTGTGTGTGTGTGTGTGTGTGTTTCCGGCGGAAAGACGTGCATACTTTTTAACCTTCTTGTCTCTGTTTACTTACATTTCCTCCCCTCTGTCCCAAAGACGCTTAGAGAAAACTAAACGTTTGTTTGTTTTGTCCTGTATTGTTCAAAGTTTGAAAAACGGTCACAGAGTCGAAAAGTACCTGACACTTTGACCTTCTCTTGTTTTTGTCCTCTGTTTTTAGCGAGTTGTGGCTCCAATGTTTTGATAGTGTGTTATAACCACTTCAGTCCTGTTTTTAGCGAGTTGTGGCTCCAATGTTTTGATAGTGTGTTATAACCACTTCAGTCCTGTTTTTAGCGAGTTGTGGCTCCAATGTTTTGATAGTGTGTTATAACCACTTCAGTCCTGTTTTTAGCGAGTTGTGGCTCCAATGTTTTGATAGTGTGTTATGACCACTTCAGTAGTGAGTTGTGGCTCCAATGTTTTGATAGTGTGTTATGACCACTTCAGTAGTGAGTTGTGGCTCCAATGTTTTGATAGCGTGTTATGACCACTTCAGTAGTGAGTTGTGACTCCAATGTTTTGATAGCGTGTTATGACCACTTCAGTAGTGAGTTGTGACTCCAATGTTTTGATAGCGTGTTATGACCACTTCAGTAGCGAGTTGTGACTCCAATGTTTTGATAGCGTGTTATGACCACTTCAGTAGCGAGTTGTGACTCCAATGTTTTGATAGCGTGTTATGACCAATTCAGTAGCGAGTTGTGACTCCAATGTTTTGATTGTGTGTTATGACCACTTTAGTAGTGAGTTGTGACTCCAATGTTTTGATAGTGTGTTATGACCATTTCAGTAGCGAGTTGTGACTCCAATGTTTTGATAGCGTGTTATGACCACTTCAGTAGTGAGTTGTGACTCCAATGTTTTGATAGTGTGTTATGACCACTTCAGTAGTGAGTTGTGGCTCCAATGTTTTGATAGCGTGTTATGACCACTTCAGTAGTGAGTTGTGGCTCCAATGTTTTGATAGTGTGTCATAACCACTTCAGTCCAGTTCTTCCGCATTCTGATCATGATGAAGATGACGGTGATAAAGAGCATGAGGATGACGCTGGTAAGATGATTATCGTCATCTTTACTTCCATTATCAACGTCATCATCATTATCTCTGTTCCCATCTTATGCGGGGGAGGGGGGCAGGAGGGTGGGAGCAGCAGAAAGGTGCGAGGGAGGGAGAGAAAGGAGGGGCTAGGGCAGGACGGGATGCGTCTGGGGATAGGATGGCATGTTTCTTTATCTTTGTACTGAAAATTTTCAAAGAGAGAGAGAGAGAGAGAGAGAGGGGGGAGGGGGGGGGGGGGGGGGGGGGGGTAAATGTGTTTTAAATTCAAATTTAAACCTAGACCCCCATTTGAAGGGGATAATCATTGTATAATTTCATACAGTATGATACACACATGTAACACGAAATTTAAAACACTGGTCATAAAGCATATATCAACAAAAAAATAATATTAGAATTTGGCCAAGCATAAACGACAACTTTTTTTTTTTTCAACTTTTAGCAGCAAACAGATTTGTTAAGCTTTGTAAGTAAGCAATGCTGTATCAGATAATACACTCTCACTTCTACATGCTGTAGTCAGTTTAAACCCTAAAATGATATGGATCATTACAAAATTCAGGTTGGATGTATCTTATTCTAAAATTATGGGCAGTGTAGTGTAATATGAATGATTTCTTCCTCAGCACCAGGACACAAACGTCACATAACTCTTTCACTGTGCCTAAATCTATGGCTGCCAATGTCTGACACACCAAATCTAAGTTTTGTATGTACAAGTGCACAATTTTAATATACGAGGTAACAACATTTGTTATTTTAAATACCCTATTTTCAGCAACCGGTCACTGGTGTTCATATGATTATGCTCGTCTTGCCTCCTGTAATCTACAGACTAATTCTTTGTTTGAAGTAATTAATAAAAGTTCTGAAATCACTAACACCCCACACAAAAGCAAAACCATAAGTATACTTGTATTTGAGGGCATTTGTAGCCATTTTCGTCTTTCCATTTATGTCAAAGATTATAGATATAAGGCACTGTACGCCTTAATATGTAGCATGTGATTTCCTCGTGAACTCTCGCCGATAACTGATGTATTTAACGTACGAGTTTCAATGTATGGGATTTCTCCCCAATCCTCTACACTCCAAACCATTAGAGTACGACTGTCTGCGTTTAAGAAGCGTTTCATGGCAAACAAGTACATCTTTTCATTTACATCATGTCTTGCTAACTCCCATACTTCAGGTCCGTATTGTTAATTGCTTAACCTGAGAATCAAGTAACCTTTTAAACTGATCAATCAAAATACACACAAGCTTATACATAACCTGAGGTACAGATAGAAAATCTCCTTTTGCTCTGTTAGCTGAGTGTTCACATCCGAATGTAAAACTAATCCTGGTTGAAAAGAATATGCCCGGAAATCTGAATACGTTTACTATTGTTATTGTTTCATGTTCATGTGTTCATGTGCAGCCAGATCCTACCCTTGCAAAAAGAAAAAAAGGGGGAAAAAAAAAAAAGAAAG
>JADBJO010000827.1:127500-160000 GCA_016801955.1 Conus betulinus | reverse complement strand
GCATAGAGCTGCTGCAAAGCCAATATTGCATACAACTGCTGCAAAGCCAATATTGCATAGAGCTGCTGCAAAGCCAATATTGCATACAACTGCCGCTGATGAAGGGAAGGTCGATGTCCATTTCCTGTCATTGTTGTCATTCAGACCATGGAGGGTCCCCGTCCAGCGCGGTCAAGGGGGCGGTCAGTCCGGCTGTCTGGACATTGGCCACGATCCTCGTAGTTTATCTCAACGGTCAGCGCTTTGATGGATAAGGCTGGGAAGGACCTTAACCTGGACTGGACCATTGTCTGCTATTGCCCACTGTAATACAACTGGAGTTGTTTTTTTTTTTTCTCTTTTACTCTGTGTGTGTGTATGTGTGTGTGTGTGTGTGTGTGTGTGCGACCATTGCTTGCCGGACGTAAACTTGTATAACTGTTTTATATTGCTACCCAAGATTACTGCCTGGGATTTTTCCAGTGATTTTTTTTATGCTTCGTGTGCTCGTTTAATGAGGACAGCTTCTGTTAATTTTTTTTTTTCAGTCCCAACCTCTGCGCCACCTCAGAGGCAGTGCACCCACGCCGCTCATTCCGACACCCTGTCCACAGCCACGGCCTGGTCGGCCCCGCCGCAGCAGCCCCGGCACCGGCAATCCACAGGGAGCAGTCAATGTCAAGTCGTCAAGAGGCAACCCACCGGAGGAGACACTGCACTGCCACCGAGTCACTTCAGTGGTGTTCAGTGAAGCCTGTTCTGATCTACATACGCAGGACACCACCTACTAAGCCCCTATTGACGACAATAATTGCTTAGTCGCGGAGCCGGCGTGAGTGAGCTCTCCCTCCGGAGGGCGCCACCACGTCCGTCCAACGACAGCCCCCATGGACTCGCCGATACCGGTGACCCCGACGGAACCAAACCAAGGCCACAGACGTGGAGAGGACATCGAAACTGAGGTCACCATGAGAGCAGGGCATGAAGGGCCACAGAAATTTGAGACTTTTTTTTTTTTTTGCTGATCGATGAGAATGAGGATGATTATGATGATGCTACGGATTTCCATTTCGGTCTGAGACTACATGACAGGGCTGTACTCTACGCTTCCTTTCATAATATATCCCGGCGTCAACCAGGCCCGAGAGATACAAACACCTGCAGTGTTGGTCAGGAAATTTGAGCAACACTCTCAGAAAACGCATCCATTAAGGATGAAACTCGACTGTGTGGTCCCAGTCTTCCCAACTGAGTCCGCAGCAAACTCAAACTCTGGGTAGGAGCCGGTCGGGGCAGAAAACCCACATGACTTCTGATGGATTCGAACCCACGACCTCCCAGCCGGGAGTCCGCGACGCTAACCACTTCGCCACGGCGGCTGGTTGCTTCTGTCAATAAATTGTGTTTTCATTTCACTTTTTTTTCACACCGTACACCTTCAACATGAGTTTAGAAACTTGTTTCCGTATTGTCATATTTCTTCTATATTTCGCATTGTCTGTTCGTACTGAAATGATTTTTTTTTTCTGCCGGTGTCGTCGTATGTGAATAGAAGCCTGCGTTGTATATGATGAAAAATAAATAATTGTACAGTGATATTACTTACTTTCTTGTGTGAATCAATGTCTTTTGTTTTTACTTTTGCATGTCGGAAAAGCCTGATGTCCATGTCGCATTTTTACTGTTTTTTTTTGGGTTTTTTTTTGATTGAGTAACTGAGTGGTATAAATCAAACTGTTGAGACCCTATCTGACTACCACCTTTCATTGTTTACATTTTCTGCTACAGAGTTATGGCTATATATGTGTTACAATCAAAAACCGGTAAATTATTTCTCATTGTGTTTTCATACTGAAATATTTTTCCCCCGGTGTCGTATGTGAATAGTAAGCTGCGTTTTACATGATTAAAAAAAATTGTGCAGTGATATCCTTTACTTTTGTGTGTAAATCTATCTCTTTTTTTTTTTTTTTTTAATTTACGTATGGCAGAAAAGCCTGATGTCCATGTCGCATTTTCACTTTTTTTTTTTTTGATGGGTAATTGAGTGGTATTAATGAAACTGTCGAGCGCCTATCTGATTACCACCTTTCCTTGTGTTCATATTCTGCTGCAGAGTAATGGCTATTTAGGTGTTGTGATGCAGACCGGCGAACCTTTGATAGAAACACAATAATTATTATTACTGGTGAAAATTGGCAAGAACATGCGTGTCGCTGGAGAAAATATGTTTGAGCAAGACGTTATTTGTTTTTGTGTCTTTTATATGTCCGTTGGAAGTACCCCCACCCCCACCCCACGCGTGCACACACACACACACACACACACATATACACACACGCACGCACGCACGCACGCACGCACGCTCACACACACACACACACACACACACACACACACACACACACACACACACACACACACACACACTATATTCTTCATTTTCACTCTTCGCCTCAAATAAGAGAGAGAGAGAGAGAGAGAGAGAGAGAGAGAGCACAAATATCATTCTGGACAAAAGCTAGCCATCTGAATGTTAACATCAGACACAAGTCTGCGTGACATGACAGTTTTAGCGTGATGTATACATTTGGTAAACTCAACTGCCTAATGTTAACATTACTCAAAAGCTTGAGGAATTTCGACATCAGACGATCGTCAGAATGAAGCATGAAATGTATGCATTTTTGGGCCAGAGCATTAGAATTAAACGATCCTTTTTTTCTAAGTGAAACTAGGATTTGCAAATCTAGTTGCAAAGCGAGGTGACTGCAGGCGGAAATCTTAACAAATAGAAAATGTCTAGATTTGCTAAAATAGCAACCCAGAAAACAAAACAAAACAAAAACAAAAACAAAACAAAACAAAAAAAAAAAAACCAAGCGACTGAACGCGTTCGAATGATTTTTGTTTTGAAAATCAGCCACACTACGGCATGAATAACTTTGTGAAGGGTTTGATGTTCTGTCATTCAAATCACCCCATAAAATCACGTAGACTTCTTGATAAAATTTGACCGAACGCTTCTCAGGAAAACGCACTCCATTATCGAGTTCGAAATGAGAGGAAAAGTTTGTGTGAGGATATACTTAACTGTATTCCTTTGTATTCCAAAATCTGTTTTATCGGTTTCAAACACAGGAACTATTGATATCTGAGAGAGAGAGAGAGAGAGAGAGAGAGAGAGAGAGAGAGAGAGAGAGAGAGACAGACAGACAGACAGACAGACAGAGAGAGAGAGATGAAACGAAACTCTTCACTGAACATCTGTGGATCAGTAAGTTGGATGCCGTAATCACAATTATTCGTTACGCCTGTCTACAATCGACCGGCTGTCAGGTGGGCCTGTTAGATGAGGCTCTTAAGTAGAACCCGGCTGGCTATATTATGAAAGGTGAAATTAACTTTTTTTTTTTTTAAATGTCTGAAGGTGATAAGAACAAGCTATATGGAAAGAGGGTAATTCAACGGCGAGATTCCAGCCTCACTATCTGTGGCTTTTGTGGGATAGTTTTTACCCAGGCTGTGTTGGTTACCCTGGGGCAGCCACTGGATACATGTTCGGGGTGATGATGGACGATGGGGCGCATCCGGCTTTGAGAGCCTGGACAAAGGGGTCCTCTCACAACCAGTCGCCGTGGCAAAGTGGTTGGCACCGCGGACTCCCGGCTGGGAGGTCCCGGGTTCGATTCCCATCAGAACCATTTATTTATGGGATTTTTTTTTGGCCGTGACCAGCGCCTATCCAGAATCGAGTTTGCTACGGGCTCAGTTGGGAAGACTGGGATGCGTCTCTGAGAGTTTTTCTCAAATTTTCTGATCAATACTGCTGGTGTCTGTATATCTTTTGGGCGTGGTTGACGCCGGGATATGCTATGAAAATAAGTATAGAACACAGCCCTGCCATGCAGTCTCATGGAATGGAAATGGAAATCATGAGCATCATCCTCAGTGAACAGCATAAGAATAAAAGTCTCAAACGCTGTGGGCCTTCATCCCCTGTGCTCATGGAGACCTCAGTGTAGAGAACATCCCAACATCGATGACCTTGGTTTTGGTTCTGCCAGTGTCATCGGTATCTGTACGTTCATGTGGAATGTCGTTGGATGGACGTGGTTGCGCCATTCAGAGGCGCATGCGTGCGTGGAGACACACACACACACACACACACACACACACACACACACACACACACACGGGCCCGTCCCCATCAACCCACGCACACACACATATACACACACATTATACACTCATCACAAACACATACAATGATTGTAATGGCACAGACAAGGTCTGACCAGCGCGTTGGGCGAATTGGCAGGTCAGACATCACAAGTTGCTTATTTTGTCCATGAAGGAAAAATATTTTGTGGTGACACATTGCAATATCACATAAAAAATACAGTGTAAAATACAATAGAATAAAATCAAGTTTATATGCTTAAAGTTTGACATCAACACTCACCATCTTCTGTCCACACACACACACACACACACACACACACACACACACACACACACGCATGCATGCATGCATGTATGCACGCAGACGTACAGACGACACACACACACACACACACACACACACACACACACACACACACGCACGCACGCACGCACGCGCACGCGCACACACACACACACACACACACACACACACACACACACACACACACACACACACACACACACACACACACAGGTGGGGAAGGGGGAAGACGGGGATGGAGACGGAGGTTGGGGGGGGGGGGGGGGGGGGGGGGGGGGGGGGGGGGGGGGGAGGGTAGTTTAGGATGAACTGGCTGGAGTGAGGAGAGGGGTAGGGGGCAGATTACTGTATCTGCCAGCAAGGGCATCGACTTTCAGTTCCGCCTGCAAGCCTCGTTCTGGGTTCTGATGGCTGATGGCAAGAAAGAAGAATGCTTATATCTGGATGTCCTGCATCTCATGGACAGCAGTCGACCAGAGTCACGACTGGAGGTGCAGGCCGACAGAGCAGGTACAGCGGATGGCTCTGATCTTGGAGAATGGCCCGCCTTCTTGGAGCTTGCCTTGACGTGAATGTCAGCAAGAGACGTGAGATCTTGGCCGATTGCCTTGCCTGCAGCAGACAGTTTTCTCCAATCTTGCCCTGTCTGCATCACTGCATAGTCGTAGCAATGAGAGCCTCTTTTTACATTCTTTCGTCTAAGTCAGTTATTCATTTATCCATCAGCTTTAAATCGTGCGCAGTGTGGTCTCAAAAGCTTGTTGATGTGGTGTAGCGCATGTGGACTAGTGACACCTCATTGATAAAAGTGAAACTGAAACGTATGTTGTTTAGAGACAAGAAATAGAGACTTGTGTACATGCAATCACTCCCCCCCCCCCCCCCCCCCCCCCCCTCTCTCCTGTTATTTAATTTTGCTTCCGGGACGCTGGTCGAAGCACAATCATTAAACAATGTAACGAAATCAGGTGACTAGTTGGATCAACGTCATTGCAAAGAACGTTATCTCCCTTGCCTTAAGGGGAAGTACTCTCAGGAAAACGAACAGATACCCCGCCCATACACACTTTCGACAGCTGATGTATTTTCACTTGGGGCCTTTTTGGACTTCATAGAAGAAATGGTGCTCGCTTTTGTTGTCTCTACGCTAACTGGGGACAAACCTATCATTTTGTATCACCAGTTGTATGGACAAATAATCAACACAGTCAGCAGCGAGGGTCAAGTCGGCCAGGGGAAAACGACTGAAGCCAGTGAAGGCGACAGGGAGCTGCAACGCAAACTCAGCAAACAGCACATCACGCGAGTCGCGGAAAGGGTACACTCCGAATATCAGTTCCGGCGTGAGGCAAACAATCTGACACAGGAAGAGGATATTCAACGGCTCAACAACGATGACACTCTTCCAGAATTTGAAACGGGACATTTTCGTGTGCAGACTCCCGTGTTGTCAAATTTGCAAGATCAAGGTGCAGATTCTGTGAAAAGTTTTCAACATGTGACGTGGATGGGAGCGGCGCTGGCTGGCTTTATTCTGCTGTGTGATTCTTGCGAAAACCGGGTTGTTGCAGGACAGGTTTTGAGACTCATGGTTCGATTCCTTCAGGAACATGCGCGAGTTCTCAATCAGCCTTCAGAAATTGTGAATCGAATTGAACGCGTTTCAGAAGTGCTTGAGCGAGTGCTGCCAGATGGGAGCCTGCTGTTCATGAACCATCGAGTTGTCAGACAGATTGAGAAAGACCTTGAAGCTGTCATGAAAACATAGCCAGAAAAGTGTGTACAAAACATGCTATAAACTACAGTTTATCATAAAGGTCATTGACAGGATTTAAATTAAAAATTTCTCTGAAAATAATGGTGATTTTTGCTTAATTTGGAATGATGAGTGTCATCAGAAGGATATTATATACTAATAAATTCATAAATGACTTCAATCTCACAGAAATCATGGATTTAAATCCCAACACCTCTCAACTCTCCCTCCATCCCCCAATCCAGTCCAGTTCACAGACCCACCCACCACTGCCACATCTCTCCCCTCCTTTGTGTACTCCCTCCCCTGACCAGTACAGTTAAGCATTCAGGCAGTTTACTTTCAGTGTATATCAGAAACCCCTCCCATTACACATTAGAACCATCAAAACGATGATGACATATAGAAAGGAAAAAGATCAAAAGTTTCTTTTCAGGTACAAGTCCTTTTAATAGGTATCCCATGAAAAGGAATGTTAACATGGTTACTTACAAATCCAATGTAATCTGGAGTACATCAAGCACTTGAACTGAAAACAATATTCTGTAGAGAAAGTTCCTGATACCATTTTTCTTTTGTGCTGTTGTTGAATGATTGTTATTGATAGCTTTTATTCCCTATTGATCACATTTAAAAACGCATTTGTAGAAATGATGACATTCAAGATGATAGTGTTCAATGATTTTTAAATGATAAGAAAATGCACACACACACACACACACACACACACATGCGTGCATACACATGTCCACACACACACTCCCTCTCTCTGACTGTCTGTCTCTGTGTATCTCTGTCTCAGAAAGAACAGCATTTCCTAGCTCCTTGACTTTCTTAATGCATACTATTTTTTTCTACTTCGCATGAATTGTCCAATATAACACATTATCTTGTTGATTTTTCTTTTTCTTTTTTTTTTTTTGCTTTACTTGCATTAATATGATTAGCAATGCTAGTATTGATCAGTCATCAGTAGTGTTTTGTGAGTGTGGAACTGTAGAAAAGTTGAACTTCTTTACTTGTAGCAATGTGGAGTGAGTCATTTGGATAAAACAATGCAAGGAAACTCCATTTAACAATTGATTTGAATGCTGAGTGTAGCCCCACACAAATCTTTTTTTCATTTAATTTTTTAAAGAATATGTGTGGTCACTAGATATTTAGTAATATGGGAATACATGTGTCAGGTATTAGATTATTATTCTGTGCATGATGCTGGAATTGAAAAAAAAAAAAAAAAATGCCTGTCTTTGACATCATTAGTGGTTTGACAAAGGATGGAGCTGGGATAGATGTCCGTGAAATCCAGACAGAAAGCCTGACCACATCTGATGTGGCTTAAAGTCTTTCGGATGAAAGTTGTACTGAAAAAGGCTGGATGATCTTGGTGCAGTGGAAGATGTGTGTGAACAGTGATGTACATGTTTAATAACTCAGCTTTTGACGAGTAGAA
The DNA here is from genome assembly GCA_016801955.1 of Conus betulinus. NCBI lineage: Eukaryota > Metazoa > Mollusca > Gastropoda > Neogastropoda > Conidae > Conus > Conus betulinus. The sequence continues at coordinate 152,323 of JADBJO010000827.1, read as the reverse complement.
CTTTGTCAGGTGATATTGGTGAGCATTTGAAATTGTGATTGACAAGAGGCATAGTAATTGTGCTAATTTTAATTGAAAATCACATATGAAAAAAAAAAATGCTTTTTGACTATCGACATTATTAGGTTTTCTATTTCTAAGGTACTTGTAGTTTTCAGCTAGTATGAACTCTTTTTTTTCAGTCTCCTTTAAAGACAAAGCATGCATCACAATTATAGTTCAAACATGTGCATCTTTGACAGATACATTAGAAACAGTTGTAAGCATTGAAAGACAATCACTGATATGTGCACAGTTATGTTCTGAAACAGTCCCTAAAGAAGGGGGTGGAGAAAAGTTTGTGAATTTACACACATGTGCACAGTTACTGTGATCAGAGTTTGGGGTGGGTAGGTGTGACCTCAAGGAGAAGGACTTAAAAAAAATTTCATCTCCAGGTAGGCGTGTCCTCTAGGGGAGGATTTATAAAAAATTTCATCTCCAGGTAGGTGTGTCCTTTAGGGAAGGATTTATAAAAAATTCATCTCCAGGTTGGTGTGTCCTCTAGGGGAAGGACTTATAAAATTTCACCTCCACCTTCACTCTTACTAGTTATAGAAGGAGTAACTTTACTATACTAGTCATCAAAAGTAATTTCTATTTTTTCTTGGGACTGTTGAAGATATTCAAGAGTGGCTCAGGGATAATTCTCTTTGGGCTTGTGCACTTAAAGGTGCTTGTAGCTCTGAGAAACAGAATTAGAAGTTCAAACATTGAATACTGTACGAACAACAAAGAATTGACACAAGTTAAGTGTACTTTCACACATCAACTTTACTTGTTTATACAAGGCTAAAATATACACATGAATAAACTTCAGTTCGATGTGATTTTTCCCATGTTATCCCATCATTATGAGAGGGAAAGTTCTGGATGAGTTGAGTTGGAGACCACTTGGAATATCAGAACATATGTTGAAGAGGAGCGTGGATTTCTCTCTCACTGAAGTCAAACAACTCTTCAGTTTTTCTACAAATGAAGTTGAAGTGAGTTGGCCCAAGAGCACAGGTTGAATCAATTTAAGAGTCACCTACTATGAAGCATTCAGACAATCCACAGTATTCATAAATCAACTTAACACTTTTCACCAAACTGTTTTTCCTGTCAGAAGGTAACACTCAGTGATCATCTTAACAGATAGTATGGAATACTGGTAGAGTCACATTGTTAACGCACAATGTGAATCAAGCATCTTAACGGTTTTACCAAGTTGTGGCAATGTGTTACAATAGAATACTCATTCATTATCTTGATAGATGTGACCAAGTATTGGCATACATAAATCAACACATGGTCTCAAGATTTAGAAACATAGTTCAACTTACAGTTCTTTCTAGGTTGACTCTAACTAACACAGGGTCTCAGAGTAGGGAGAGGTACTTTCACCTCTTTAGTTCACCCTGGTTGTAATTCTTGATTTCATTGGTAGTGATCAGTCTCACAGCCTTTGTTCACTGGCAGTGATCAGTCTCACAGCCTTTGTTCACCGGCAGTGATCAGTCTCGCAGCCTTTGTTCACTGGCAGTGATCAGTCTCACAGCCTTTGTTCACTGGTACTGTGGTAGTGATCAGTCTCACAGCCTTTGTTCCCTGGTAGTGATCAGTCTCACAGCCTTTGTTCCCTGGCAGTGATCAGTCTCACAGCCTTTGTTCACTGGCAGTGATCAGTCTCACAGCCTTTGTTCCCTGGCAGTGATCAGTCTCACAGCCTTTGTTCGCTGGCAGTGATCAGTCTCACAGCCTTTGTTCCCTGGCAGTGATCAGTCTCACAGCCTTTGTTCGCTGGCAGTGATCAGTCTCACAGCCGTTGTTCACTGGCAGTGATCAGTCTCACAGCCTTTGTTCACTGGCAGTGATCAGTCTCACAGCCTTTGTTCCCTGGTAGTGATCAGTCTCACAGCCGTTGTTCACTGCAGTGATCAGTCTCACAGCCTTTGTTTGTTCACTGGCAGTGATCAGTCTCACAGCCTTTGTTCGCTGGCAGTGATCAGTCTCACAGCCATTGTTCACTAACAATGATCAGTCTCACAGCCTTTGTTCACTGGCAGTGATCAGTCTCACATCCTGTGTTTGTTCACTGGCAGTGATCAGTCTCACAGCCTTTGTTCACTGGCAGTGATCAGTCTCACAGCCCTTGTTCACTGGCAGTGATCAGTCTCACAGCCTTTGTTTGCTGATAGTGATCAGTCTCACAGCCTTTTTTTGCTGATAGTGATCAGTCTCACAGCCTTTGTTTGTTCAGTGGCAGTGATCAGTCTCACAGCCTTTGTTCCCTGGCAGTGATCAGTCTCACAGCCTTTGTTCGCTGGCAGTGATCAGTCTCACAGCCTTTGTTCACCGGCAGTGATCAGTCTCGCAGCCTTTGTTCACTGGCAGTGATCAGTCTCACAGCCTTTGTTCACTGGTAGTGATCAGTCTCACAGCCTTTGTTCACTGACAGTGATCAGTCTCACAGCCTTTGTTCACTGGTAGTGGTCAGTCTCACAGCCTTTGTTCACTGGTAGTGATCAGTCTCACAGCCTTTGTTCACTGGTAGTGATCAGTCTCACAGCCTTTGTTCACTGACAGTGATCAGTCTCACAGCCTTTGTTCACTGGTAGTGATCAGTCTCACAGCAGCCTTTGTGGAGCAGCAGTGAAGTGGGAGACCTAGTTATCCCTGTTTGTGTGCTTAGCTACACACCCAGTTTCCATTTCCTGTCTGATTCGTGTCACAATAGACAGAAAGGGGTGTGTGTGTGATTGTAAGCGAGGTGGTGGTGGTGTGTGTGGGGGGGGGGGGGGATGGTGATCATCCCCCACCACCTACAATGTGAGGGTTTGCGTGGAAGATTTGAGACTGTACCTCGTAGATGATGGTGACATTTTCAGTCTTTATGCAAATTGACGAAGTTACATTGTGCCCACATGTCCTGAAATGGGTAGGATGGATAGCTTGCCTCTTAATGTAACTGCATCATGCATGGGCAGAACTAGCGACAACCAGGATGAGTATTGGGGGGGGGGGGGGGGGGGGGGGGGGTGAGGGAGGGGGGAGGTTGATGGTTTCCTCTGAAGTTTGCCAACTCCTTGCCCTTCCACAATCACACTGCGCAATCAGATAAGCGAGCGAGGAACAGGAGAGAAAAAGGGGTAGGGGGGTGGGGGTAAGGGGGAGGTGGAAACGAAGCCAACGTTGGCTGTTATCAAAGGAAACACTCTACAGAATGCGGAGAAGGTGGGTGAGGTGGAGGGGGGGATGACGGCAGAGACTAAAAATTGTCATCGGTTGGTACTCTTAACCTTTACTGTGCTTCCTGGGTCTTCCATGACCTAGTGACTCAATAAAAACATCATATCTTATGAACGGATAGAACTATGCTCAGAAAATATTAAGAGTTCCTCAACAATGTTAATATTAGCTGTTGGTCACAGAAATCTAATGTATGGGCACAATAAATTATCAGCGTAATTAGTCACGGTTCCCCCAGGACCTATACATTTTTTAATGGTTCACACAAGACCCATGCCATCGGGTGAGGAATAAGTTGCTGACCCGCCCTTTATCAGGTGTGGGTCTTACAAGACCCATGCGATCTGAATAGGGATAAGAAATAGGAAAAGCCTTTCAAAATGTGTGGGTCTTGGACGACCCGCACAATTGGGTCTGTGTAGTCAAAAACATCATCCAGTAAAGGTTAATTGCCGTTTGACAGATAAAGGGAGAGAGAAAGAGAGAGGGAGAATGAGGGTGAGTAGAAAGGTGGGAGTTGTCATGTCACAGTTACTTTTGTTAATGCTGGCAGTTTTCACTATTGTCTACTTTTTGAGAAATACACATTTTTTTTTTTTCATACATTCTATTCATGTTGATGTTTACAAATGTTTCAAACAAATTTTGTGTGTGTGAACAATTCAAATCCGCTTCCAATTTTTTTTTTTTCTGAACAATTCAAATCCGCTTCTTGTCTCACAACTTTGTAGCACATACGACTACCCATCAGTTTTGTCATTTCTGCTTTTATTCGTCTACCTCAATGTTCAGAAGTAATAATGCTCCTTCAATTTCAGTTTTATCAAAACCAAGCTGATGAAAAGACAGGTTCATGAGAACTGTCACTACATTTACGAACAAAATCCTGTCTGTGAAAAGAAACTAAATACTAAGACAGCCATCTTACAACAGGTCAGCTTGTAATGTTCATCAAGGGCGAAGTATTAGCATCCTGTAAGGCCTCAACCATTCTGTCTAGCTCTGCCAGTGCTCCAAAAGTTTTCAAGAATTTTCATATTTTAGAAACAAAATTCTAAATTTTGTATATAAATATCCAGAACTTCAAAAAAAGTTGTTTTAAAAATGTAGGGTTACCCGTTTATTTATCAAAATAGTGCTGATTGATAAAATGTTGCGGGTTAAAACCCACATGCAGATTCACAAAAGAGAGAGATTTTCATACATTTGTATTAAAAGTCCCAAGGCCGTGCCCTACACACCTCGCCTCTCACCCTCATGGCATTCCCATGGGTAGACGATGGTCTTTCACGCTATCAACACAGACCCTTGTTCTGCTCTATGTGCCCAGTTAACACTGCAGTCACAGCACTGAAAATCCCTCAGGACACCTGATTTTGACCCTTTTTTATTAATTTTCCTTAGAAGCCTAAATCTGACAGTGACTTTATTTTTGTACTGCGAAATAGAGCTTTTTTTCATCTTCTTGATGAGAAATGTTTTAAAAAGTCAAAATAATATTTTTTGTTGTTTGATTGAGTTGAAAAATGATATACTTCGAACAAGGAGCGCTGATTCAGTGCTTGAAAATGCCAATGGGTTGATTGCTTTCCCTTCAAATTAACCAGTGAAATAGACTGTAAGTAGCTTGCTAACTGGTATGACTTGACGTAGGAAGGACTGTATCTGTATGCTGACACCACTGGTTAAAAATTCTCCTGTATTTATTTTTAGAAGACTGTTGTTATCATTCTCACATGTCCTGAGTGATGGATTGCTTGCTGCGAGTATTTTTGCCACACATCGCCAAGTGCCAGATCGGGAGCCGCGATCATTCTCGCGACATGCTGCAAGAAAGTTAATGTGAAACATGATGCAGTAAAATGGGGAGTGCTTGACGCTCTATTTCTTTTGGTGAAACATTTTGTATTAGTATGTGTCGCTTTTGTGGTTGGTAATGGGAACTTACTAGGCATGTGCCATTGATAACTTGGCTTGTGTGAAAAATATCCTATTTCATAGTTCAGGATGTTAAAAAGAACACATTTTGATCAGTATCAGTATGTGTGTGTATATATGTGGTTGTGGGTGTGCGTGCGTGTTCTTTCTGTCCTTATGTTTTATGATAGGAAACATAAAAACATGTTTGTAAAACAACCAGCCAGTATGTTGCAATTCAACCTGTTTTTTTTCAATACCTTTTAAGTTTTTTGTATATAGCTCTGAGAGTAATGTTGTTGGATGATAAATATTCCATTAATCTGAGCTGGAAAGAGGGGGTGGGGGGGGGGGGGGGGGGGGGGGGGGATTCGGTGTGTGCGTAGGTGAAGTCTGCATCCTCCCTGAGTCTTCTCTCCACACAAAGTGAATCAAACTTTATAAAAACACTCATTCCCCTCCCCTGCAAAAAAACAAAAAACCAAACCCATCCAAAAAAAAAACAACCAAAGAGCACATACACACACAACCAACCAAAACAACACATGTGTACACAGATGACTATGCTCAAATTGTTTTGTTTGTTTTTTGTTTACATGATCAATTTCTATTACACAATCACAATTTAGCAACTGTTTTTGTCTGTTTGTCATAACTAGTCATTTTGCATTATGTCAAGGAAAACAAAAGCAGTGTTTTAGTTGGAGTTTTAATGATTTGAAACATCATGTGGTTATTCTTTGTCAGTGTGGTGGACTCCAAAACATAAGATAGGCTATTAGTAGGCTATGTTTCTTTCTGAGTTGCACACAAGGGACTAACCAATATTGTAACAGTCAAGCACAGGTATTTAGTAATAATAGGTTATCAGCATGATACAGCTTACTTAACTGAATCATGAATGTTTTCACAGAAAATGCCCATTGACTGGTGACTACGATAGGATCATGTTTCTCATGTGGATGGTGCTGATTTCTAAGTCTTTTTTTGTGTGTATCAGTTGCTCTATGAACGTGCATGTGTGTCTGCACACACAGATGGGAATAAAATGTGTTTATTGAATAAAAGAAACTTAAGGTACACTAGGAAACAAACCCTCCATAAAAGGCATCAAAAGAAAGAACATGAATATGTGCTGTTTTGATCCATATACATTGCTGAAATAATCAAAAGAGAGTGATTTTCATGTTGCTTTATTGGTCGTACAGTTACTATTTTGGTTTGATTTCAAGGACTGCATGGTTGATTGACTGTGGTGGTCAATTTATATGAAGAAAAATTATTACTAAAAGGTGCAGGTTATTTGTGTTGGCCAGCTATGTGGTTTATGTTACATTGTTGTACACTATTGTTTAAGAGAGAGAGAAAGAGAGAGAGAGAGGGGGGGGGGGGGGGGAGGAGGAGCTAGCTGCAAGTCAGTACACTTTTAATCTTCATTTGCTTCAGTGTTACAATGTTGGGTCTTTTGGAATTGTTTTGATTGATGTATGAACCTTGAAATGGAATTGGCAAAGGAAGAGTGCGTGTTACCAACACCTACTGATGTGTTTATCCTTCATGATTTGTGAGTGTCAGAACTGTTCACAGTAACTTTCTTTCCAAAAAATTCTCTTTGTGTGTGTGTGTGTGTGTGTGTGTGTGTGTGTGTGCGCGCGCACGCTCACACTCATGTGAACACATGCACTCACATATGCCCAAATATGAGATCAGTGTCTATGAAAAAAAAGACGGAATGTGAAAAAGGTATTTAATAATCTATTACACACAATACATGTATTCAAGTATCGAGAATGATGGTTTACATTTTCTTGTTTCTTGTAGATCTATGCCATGATTGATCATCATCAGACAAATCTCAGGAAAGGTATCTCACACACTATAAATGCCCCTCCAGTATAAAAAATTATGGTCTACTTGTTCTTGTATAACGTAGGTGCCATGATCATCAGAGAAATCTCAACACCATACACTGACATCCCATCCCCTGACACATTACAAGCAAATGAAACATCCACATAAGCCAATAAATAATAAAAAAATCTCACACACATGTGTGAACACATGTGCGCACACACTGTATCGCTTGAAGATACACACACCACAGGCATACTTTGAGAGTGAGACAACTCATTTAATCAAAATCCCACAATTACAAAACAATACCTTACCAACAATCACAATCATATAACAACTCTTTGACGTTGACAGCACTCAAGCCTGTGACTTTCTAACAATTAGTCATTCCGTAAAAAAATAAAACTTCTCTTTACACAGAGGACTAGACAAGCGAATATCAAGCATATGGAAAGGCATGGACTAGCATCAGCTAAAACAAGCAGACAAAAATTCAGTGCAGTCATATGTACAGGCAAAAAAAAAAAAGTGGTAAATGGATCTTCTCATTATGATACAGATATAAAATCTCCAGCTGTCAATTGAAAAATTTAAGGAAAAAATCAACAACAAAACACCAAGCTGAATGTACCTGTCTTAATCTAAAGATGCATACGTTATTCAATATTTCTTCTGTTCTTATTAAAAATCAACTTGATAGGCACAATCAACAAATGTTTAAGCAGTAAACCAAACCTTTCAATTGTGGGTGTATGTATGTGTATGCATGCATGTGTGAGATATGCAGTCTGATCCACTCCAATTTATGACATGATTCAGCATTTTTCTGTCAGGATTATCCTTGATGATACAAATGACAGATAAATGAGGGAGAATACACATGATTCACATTGCATATAAAAGGGGGAGTGAAATTTGAAAACTTGAAACTTTTTTTTTATTGTTACTAGACACCATTAGAGGATTTATGGACACAAGATGGCGATGCTTAAACAACTCGTCGTCCAAAGAAATAATCATTTGTTCTTTTTACATTAAACAAGTCATTGTGTAAAGCAGTCATATACATATTTCGCAATTTCAACCTGAAGGTCATCATTAGACATCAAAGTACTTATTTTCAATGAGGTAGCATCGCATATATCCATTTTGTTTATGATACGTTTTTCAAACGTATTCCTGATTTTATCTAACGTTTACAAGAGTCTAGAAAAATGAAACCTTGTTTTCTGTTATATTGCAAGTTGTACATTTCTTGTCTTCACGCTTAATATGGGAATATTTACCTCTTGCGAGGTCATGTGCACTTATTTTACAATGTTCTTTCCTGTAATGTTTATTTGTGCATTTGATGAAGTACGGTTCAAGCCTATATTTATTACTGATGTCATTATAAAATTTTAACCTTGGTGCTCTTTCTTTTTCTTTTTCCCAAAAGTGCATATATTCACTTTGTAATTTTCTCTCTATTGCATAACGCAGTCTTTGAGGGTTAAGTGTACTTTGGTTATTCCATACATGTGTCATTCCAATATAACTTAAGATCATCTTTACAGATGATTTCCATGAAGATGATGGGTCAATATCTTCGTACGCTTCTCTTAGATATGAGTCTTCCTTTGATTCCATTATATGGATCCAAAACATGACTACTTGACTCATTATTTCTTGACACAAGGGAACTCTTCCAAGTTCAGCTAGTACTGGCAATTTCATTGGTTTTCTGTGTATTCCTAATATATGTCTGCAAAATTTTACAATATCGTTCTAGACCGGATTATTGGATAATAGGTATTTGTGATAAATGTCGAACATTGTAGTCTGCTTTTCAACATGTCCTATCTTTTCTGTAAATGGAAACCAAACTTCTGCGCCATAAAACATAACTGGTGAAATCAGAGCATCAAAGAGTTTGCTACTGATGATACATTGACATGTTCTCCCTTTACTTTACGTAGTAAGGAATGTACAGCTTTGTTACCTGTATGGGAGTGTGTGTGTGTGTATGTGTGTGTGTGTGTGTATATGTACACACATGAAAAATTCAAAAGCATATCCTTATTAATTGCAGTCCATGAACCGGGTCATAATATGGTCCTCTGCAAACCTCGGTGTCATTTTCTTTATAGTGCACAGTTGATGGCTGACTGGGTCAACATACTGATACACTGTTTGATCAATCAACACAACTTTGCTGCCTTTATCAGAGATTAAACCACATCACAATATAATATAATATATACATCTCACCACAAGTCTCCGTGTGAAAAGTTGTCTCCTGATCTTTCTAAACCTGCTCATATAAAAATGGTTAAAGATAAATAGTTGTATAGATATCTAAATCACCCTAAAAGGTGTATAAGGAATATACCAACAAAATGCTGCCTGTTCTCTGCTGCTTGCTTCTTTCTCACCATTTTCTAGAATGCCATACATTCCAACATACTTGCATCAATACATGCTGACCCTATACATAACAAAATACATTATGACAATACTACCTTGGTAAACCAAAGTTGGAAAATTCACCTAAACCTTGCCACACACTGTCAATTACAGGCAATGGTCACCACACACTCTGTCAATTACAAGCAATGGTCAACACATTCAGCTGATCAATATGGAACTGTCACTTAACGTGTGCATCTGTATAATAATATAATTTCCATGGCCTGCTTGGGACATGTATGGTGGATAGTGTCTTCAACATAAAGGTTTTAAGCACACTGATCTTAACATTTTCATGTACACTGAAGTGATGAAACAGAAGAGAAGGTAACACTAACAGTCCCTTCCATACTCAAGCATGCTCTTTGAGTCTATATGAAAATACCACACTGCAAGCAGCTGAGAGCTGTCGAGTTCCACGATGTCATTTTGACTTTACAGGGTGTTCTTTTACATAATTTGTAAGTACATAAGTATTCATTATAGTATAGTAATAATATATTTTCCATGGCCTACTTGGAATATGTATGATGGATAGTGTCTTCAACATAATGGTTTTAAGCACACTGATCTTAACATTTTCATGTACACTGACGTGATGAAACAGCAGAGTCAAAGTGTTTTTTCTCAAACCATTCCTTTGGATGTAAAACTCCAGGATTTCTCCCGATACCTTGCAATAAAAACAAAACAAACACACACAACAACAAACAACAACAATTTGCACAGCTCTAAATAGAAATGTAGCCCATATTTCCTGAGTGATCGAGTAATATTGGAAACCTCTGTTCACAGATCGCATTTCCATGGCAGTCGAAGAGCGCTGTTTGACAGCTGTCAATGTGCCCATCTTTAAGGGCTGTGGGGACCCACAGACGAGGCATGCTGCAGTTGTACACACTCGATCACTGCAGTCCTCTCATGTTCAGATGTAAAGTAACGGTCTCTGACAAGCTCATGGCTGTTTTCTGTAGACAAACAAAATCATTCGTTTTCACCACCACATTCTGTCCTAAAAAGTTTGACATTATATAAACACACTTTCATTAAAAGAAAAGAGAAGAAAGCTAGGTCCATAACATATTACCGTGAAACATTTGTGGATCAACATTGTGTTTGAGCCTACTGAAGCCTGACAGTGAGGGAAATGCAATAATTCATTTAAGAAATAACAAAGGCAGAGAAACTGAAATCTTTACATTGCATTAATGAGGAAATGGTGAAGAACAGAACATATATATCTCACATCTTATGAAGCTCCTGTCATGTACATATATCATATGATATCATATCCTATCACGGGATGTAATGTATTGTTCTCTCACAAGAAATGTGAATCTGCTAGAAGGGGCAATGAGACTGAAGCTGATACTGCAGCAGCTGTAGTGACTACATTTTGTGGCAAGGTTCTGTAATGCCGGGCTCACTGGCATACTTTGGAGAACTTTTGCTCCCTTCCCTTTTTTTGTTTTCCTTGCCTACAGTCCCACTGTTGCTCATACGTTTCCACGTACGTTTTTTCTGAAGATCAGATTTCATTTGTGAAAGATTTTGTGAGTCATTGTTCACCAGTCAAAGCACTCATGGCACAGCAAGACACCATATTTCTATTCCACATATAGTATATACATCACAAACTATAATTTACCTTGACTGTTTTTCTGTTCGCCATGCATTTCTTTATCTATTGTTGTGTCTGCTGTTTGCAAAAATGCATTCAAAATATTCTAGAATTGAATGGATAAATAGTTTTGCATAAAATGAAAGCAGGAAATTATCTGAACATGAACAAAACAAACAAACAAAAAAATCAAGGATATGAATACTATATGTGGGGTACCACTGCAGAAACTGTCTTCCTTTAAGATCATGTAGGGCATTCAGAATTGCATTTTTGCTATCCAAATAAAGATGGCATTCCCTTCTTTCATTTCTTCTCCATGACATTTTACCAAACAGTTAGGCTTCGACAGCTAACTTTTGGAAAATAAGAATTTGTGACAGATGACACGATTTACACATTAATACTTTTTTTTTTTGTAAATTATGTTATTTGGGTGGTTGTAAAGCCACCAAATATTTACGACAGTTTGAACCCCTCCCCCATCCCCCTAATTTGATTAATTTGATGCATGAAAATCCCTTAACTCATTTAATCCCACTGCGATTATCCTTTGCCTGCGTTCTATTCCTATGAAGTTTAGAGAAAAATGGTTCTAAGTTAGGGTTGTTTTAAAAAATGTAACTGTATTTCTTGATGGATTTGCATGAATTTTGAAGCTGGTGCCATGAAATCAAGGAAGATAACTACAACGGTTCTTTCAAGCTAGAGAGCAGTATTTCGCTGTTATAATTTCCCTTTAACTATAGCACACTGAAGTCGAGTGGTTAGAACCAGTATAGGATCATAATGGACGAGTGGAAGGGCGTGGTACTGGACATTAGAAGTTCATATCATTTGATCTGTTTATGGTCAGACAGACAACACCAAACCCATGAATTTTTTTTTTTTTTCAGCAGGAAACAAATCTGTGCCAAAGAAAGAGCTTGATAACATGGAAAAATAGACGCGACAGTGACACATTTGCAAAAGAGCTCAGTGTGACAAGAGTAGCAGGGTTAGGCATCTGATCTGGGAAAAGAATTCTTTTTGTGGGGATGAATGTGACAAAATCCACATTTACAGACAACCAAACTGGTAAACAAATTTTCGTGCTATGAATTTCGACTTACCCACATGCACTCTGACACAAAATGACTCTGTATCGTATGGCTATTTTCCAGGTCACAAGGCTGCACTGAAGAGCCCCAGAACGTTGCTTGAGGAGAGGTCTCCAAAACCATCTTGTGAATCCTCATCCAGTCTATGCAGGGACTAATTTCATTCCATGTCAAACCTGAAATTCGGGAAATCCAAAATGATTCCTGTCATGAACACCATGCACTTACCAATGCTTCTGAATTTAAACCTGAAGTGCTGCAAAAAAATGTCATGAATAAATCTGTGTGAAGCCTGAAGCAGTGATCTGGAGATGAACAAAACACCCTGCAACATTGTAGACCTACCACTGTGGCACAGTGGTTAGCACTATGGACAACAGGCTGGGAGGTTGTGTGTTTAAGCCTATCAGAGACATTCGCTGGCTGCATTCTTCTGGCCTGGCCAGCTCCTAAAGTTGCGTGCCATGGGCAGAAATGGCAAGACTAGAACCACTCAGTCAAACTTCGTTGACTTGATGGCTGCGTCTTACTTAAGCGCCTTGCTAAAACTTCCTGACCAGCACTACACAAGTGTACCTTTGGGACACAGTTCACTGTTCCAAGTTTTTGATGCCTAAATACATAACAAAATGAAAGGCAGTTTACAGACGTGTGATGCGGTCCCACTCTCGGACCAGATTGAAACTTTAGTGACTTCATCTCATCATCCTCACTAATGAAAAATTGACAAACAAAACTAAACAAAACAAAACAAAACAAATGTATGGACGAAAGTCTGAGGCCCTTCATGCCCAGCTCTCATGGTGACATGAATTTCCACTTCCTCTCCATGTCTGTGACTGTTGTGTGATTGTGTTAGTCATCATCTCAGCAGCAGCAAGATCATGGTGAGAAAGGAGTGACTGGGAATATGGGGCAGAAAAAAAGGGCCCAAGAGGAGAGGGGGGGGGGGGGGGGGGGAGAGGTAAATACAGGACAGAGCAGTAAAAATGATAGAAAACAAACAATAAAACACTGAAATTTGTAAAATGCAGCTCAAATCCTTCTCCACCACATCCAAATCTGTAAAATTTAAAACTGATGCTTCACTGCTTTTTTCATTTGAAGCAAAGCGTTCTCATTTGGCTGTTGTGTTATAGTTGTTTGATACATTCGCTTTTTTTTTTTTTCATGTGCAAATGCTGCTGAAAATTGAAAAAAAAAAAAAAATTGTCCTGTTAAAAGTTTTCCGATTCTGCCAGGTGATAAAAAATAACAGAATTACCAGCCGCCGTGGCGAAGTGGTTAGCGTCGCGGACACCCGGCTGAGAGGTCGTGGGTTCGAATCCCATCAGAGTCATGTGGGTTTTTCTGCCCCGACCGGCTCCTACCCAGAGTTGAGTTTGCTACGGGCTCAGTTGGGAAGACTGGGACCACACAGTCGAGTTCATCCACTTAATGGATGCGTTTCTGAGAGTGTTGCTCAAATTTCCTGACCAACACTGCAGGTGCTTGTATCTCTCGGGCCTGGTTGACGCCGGGATATCTTATGAAAGGAAGCGTAGAGTACAGCCCTGTCATGTAGTCTCAGACCGAAATGGGAATCCGTAGCATCACCTTAATCATCCTCATTCTCATCGATCAGCATTAAAAAAAAAAAAAAAAGTCTCAAGTTCTGTGGCCCTTTATGCCCTGCTCTCATGGTGACCTCAGTTTCGATGTCCTCTGTGTCTGTGGCTTTGGTTTGGTTCCGTCGGGGTCACCGGTATCGGCAGGTCCATGGGGGCTGTCGTTGGATGGACGTGGTGGCCGGGGGGGGGGGGGGGCTCACCAGCTCACTCACGCCGGCTCCGCGACTAAGCAATTGTTGTCGTCAGTAGGGGGCTTAGTAGGTGGTGTCCTGCGTATGTTAGATCAGACCAGGTGCCACTGAACACCACCGAAGTGACTCGGCAGCAGTGCAGTGTCTCCTCCGGTGGGTTGCCTCTTGACGACTTGACACTGACTGCTCTCTGTGGATTGCCAGTGCCGGGGCTGCTGCGGCGGGGCCGACCGGGCTGTAGCTGTGGACACAGGTGTCGGAATGAGCGGCGTGGGTGCACTGCCTCTGAGGTGGTGCAGAGGTTGGGACAGCCAAAAAAAAAAAAAAAAAAAAAAAAAAATAATTTTTTTTTCTTTCACTTTTTTTTCTTTTGCAGAGTAACAGTCTGATGTAATAAGATATAACACAAGATCACATTATCAGGAGACTTTAAAACATAACTTTGATCTGATATGAAGGTGAAAGAAATCTACCAAACAAATGAAAATGAGAACTGGGGATGGGGGTGGGGTGGGGCGTGGTCCCTGAAGTGAGATAAAAGGTGTATGATCCTTGAAGGAAAACAAAAGCAGATGCAAGTACAGGAACAACCACATAAAAACTACCAAGATTGCTCTCGCTTTTGAGGTCCTCCAGAATGCAGGTATAGATAGTGATGGCACCAGATCAAGTGATGATTATTCAATCCTGCAAAAAGAAACTCTGCTGGTGAAAAAACTGGTTCCAACATTTGCCAGAAGGCTAAGCAACTCTCCAGCCGTGAGTGGTTCCTCAGTGTCAGATAGCTGCTTCTTACTCATTGTACTCTGTGGTGAAGACTCCAAACCCAAACAAAAACCTACATGATACAGATGTTTATGTTAGGATCATCTTCAATCCCACTTTCAGGTCCAGTAAAAGGAGATTCTTTTTAACACGTGTGCCAGACCTTGCTAGAGTAACCTCACTCACAGAACTCATTTTCACCTGGATTTAAAAAAAAAAAATCAATGTGCCTATGATTATGTTTGTAAGTGTACCCCTTGCAAGAGACACTATCATAGGCAGATCCCACCACACTGCGAGCTGTTTATACTTGCCTCCTTTGAAGAAATCAGATGATAAAATACACTAAGTGGAATTATAACTGGGGTTGAAGCTGGAAAACCATTCAGTTTTTCTTTTAGTTTTTGAAGCCTTCCACCCAACTATAATTATAGTAATATACCTGACTTGGGCTGCACAGGATCAGGGATCCTCCACAGAACAAGGATCTTTACACTGTTAAGGCCATCCACTCTAACGTTTGGCTGAAATATGATAAAGTAGCCTTGAGCAGTCATTTTTTTTTTATATGGACTCCAGCATATTCGGCATTATTCCATTTACAATATAATGTCTTATTTACATTTTCTTTTAATTCATACTTTATACTGAAAGGGGAGGGAATTGAGGGCATTGGGGAGATTGAGAAAACAGATGCAAACAGAGAGAGAGACACACAGAGAAAGCGAGAGAGGAGGAGGAGGGAAAAGACAGACAGGGAAAGTTCTAGATCACCTGTGATGTGACAGATGTCCTCACACTGCACACAGTGAAACAGCACAGCAGCAGCGGCCAGAACGCTGTATTCGAAACGGAGACTGTTGCTGTCCAGGACGACCAGGTCCATGAGCTGTGTAACACCACACAGGATCACCCATCAGCATGTACACACTGCCTCAGGGTATGTCTTTATTCCATTCTGGGTGTGTCATTTTCTCTGCCATCTTGATGAAATCCCATGCTATTGATTCAACTGCCCGCACCACATGCCTAAGGTCCTATTCTATTGTTTCTAACACATCACTACATCTTCTGCACTGTTTCACTAGTATCACTCCCAATATCCTATGCCATTCACCCCATATTCTGCAACCTCTCAGCAATAGTGATCCTAATGTCCTATCATTCCATTTTCTACACCCACCCCCCTCCCCACTAGCACCACTCCTACTGTCCTATCAATCCATGTTCTGTGACTTTTGTATAATATCACTCCTAAAGTTTTATCACTCCATCATTGCACTCTTTCAGTAGTGTGACTCTTAATGTCTTATCACTCCACCATTGCACTCTTTCAGTAGTGACACTCCTAATGTCTTATCACTCCATCATTTCATTCTTTCAGTATTGTCACTCCTAATGTCTTATCACCCCATCATATGCATTATAGTGTCACTCCTAATGTCTTATCACTCCATCATCTGCAATCTTTCAGTTGTGTCACTCCTCATGTCTTATCACTCCATCATCTGCAATCTTTCAGTAGTGTCACTCCTAATGTCTATCACTCCATCATCTGCAATCTTCAAGTAGTGTCACTCCTAATGTCTTATCACTCCATCATCTGCAATCTTTAAGTAGTGTCACTCTAATGTCTTATCACCCCATCATCTGCAATCTTTCAGTAGTGTCACTCCCTGATGTCTTATCACTTCATCATTGCACTCTTTCAGTATTGTCACTCCTAATGTCTTATCACTTCACCATTGCACTCTTTCAGTAGTGTCACTCCTAATGTCTTATCACTTCATTGCATTCTTTCAGTAGAGTCATTCCTAATGTCTTATCACTTCATCATTGCATTCTTTCAGTAGTGTCACTCCTAATGTCTTATCACTTCATTGCATTCTTTCAGTAGAGTCATTCCTAATGTCTTATCACTTCACCATTGCACTCTCTTCAGTAGAGTCACTCCTAATGTCTTATCACTTCACCATTGCATTCTTTCAGTAGAGTCACTCCTAATGTCTTATCACTTCACCATTGCACTCTTTCAGTAGAGTCACTCCTAATGTCTTATCACTTCACCATTGCATTCTTCAGTAGAGTCACTCCTAATGTCTTATCACTTCATCATAGCATTCTTTCAGTAGAGTCACTCCTAATGTCTTATCACTTCATCATTGCATTCTTTCAGTAGTGTCACTCCTAATGTCTAATCACTTCATCATTGCATTCTTTCAGTAGAGTCACTCCTAATGTCTTATCACTTCATCATTGCACTTTCAGTAGTGTCACTCCTAATGTCTTATCACTTCATCATTGCATTCTTTCAGTAGAGTCACTCCTAATGTCTTATCACTTGATCATTGCACTCTTTCAGTAGAGTCATTCCTAATGTCTTATCACTTCATCATTGCACTCTTTCAGTAGAGTCATTCCTAATGTCTTATCACTTGATCATTGCACTCTTTCAGTAGAGTCACTCCTAAACGTCCTGTCACTGCATCCTCTGCACCTTCTCACATTCTTGTCATTCACTCCAGCTCCACTACATAGGCAGACAGCACTCAATGTATAATGAGTAATGTTTGTTGGGAAAACAATAATGCGAAGGGAATTTTAAATTAGGCAGAGAACAGTCAACAATAAACAAACATCGCCTAGCAGATATGATAACAGACATCTGTGCTTATTTAATCTTGGGAGCAAGAGTTACCCTATTTGTTTGTTATTCACTAATAATTCAAGCTTAAAGCACCTTACAAAATGAAAGAAGTGCACTTACTTAACACCTGTTGAAGAGTTTACACAGACATAGATGTGTTTGTACATACTGCCTTTTCATCACACACCTGCTTGATTTGTACATTTACTTTAAGGCATAAATACCTGAATTAAAGTAAACATGAAGGAAAACATAAAACTAATTGTTGTTAAAAAAAGAATTTGTATACACACTCATATTTTCCAATATTTGTGACCTACTTTGTGCGTCTAAGCTTTGATAACATATATAGTTCTCATTTTCAAACATATATTTATGCCTGCTCAGTCAAGCATTATGTCAATATTGAAAGAATGGAAAAGAACTCCAACACAAACACAAACAATGACACACACATATACAGAAAGAGAACAGCAGGTATGACTTCTGTGTCTATACCTAATTGAACAGATTGCATTCACGGCACCATAGTCAGTCTTTGACTTAGACATTGTGGTAATGCTTCACAGGGAAGTGCGACACACAGTACACACGTACTCACCTGATACTGATACATCTGGTGATGCTTCACAAGGAAGTGCGACACACAGTACACACGTACTCACCTGATACTGAGACATCTGGTGATGCTTCACAAGGAAGTGGGACACAAAGTACACACAGAATACAAACAGATTAAATGGCCACAGAGCTAAGAGTATATTTCTTCTTCTATTACAAAGCAAGCAAACAAATCATTAACAATCTCAGAGAGACTGACTCATCCTGGCTCCCCATACCACACAAACATCCCAGCCACCAGTCACACACAGAGAATCACTCTTCTCACTGACCTGAGAAGACTTCACATAGTCATGTGGGCAGTACAGGGGATGTACAACGTTTCCACTTTCTTGTGCGTCCTCTTCACAGCATGTCATTTCTCTGTCTTCTAAATCCATGCCATCTACCTGTGCCTCAGAGTTGACGCCATTGATGTTGTCCTTCCCTCTGCTATAGCTGAGGCCATCGTGTGCTGTCCACCATGCCTGTGCTTTGTCTTCTGTCTGTCTTCTCATGGCGGCGATTAACATTTGTCTCCACAAAACCTTCATGCGTATTTTCTTTGTTTTCACCCTGTGTATTAATATCAACAGCTTCATTTCCTTTATACACCTTTCCACACATTCTCCCTAGCTGACAGGGCGCACACTGGATCTGCTGTCTTTCCACAGAGGCAGATTGTCTCTTTCTCACAGATTCTGTCCACGTCCACATGCATTTTACCATCATCATTTTCCTCTCCCGCCTCATTTTTTTTGCTCTGGCTTTCTCCTGTCCCTTCGAAGTTTCTGTCTCTGATTCCTTTACAGACTGTCATCTCTGTGACTCCACCCACGGTTTCCCCAGCCATCTTTCCATGTGAACCGGGGAAGTCGCAGACCTGCGTTTCTTTGGCCTTTGCCAGATCCATGGTCCTGGTGTGTTCTACCAGCGCAGAGACCCCCCAGCTGGAGGGAGAGGCATGACTCATGTTGGTGTCTTGGACATGGGGTTGTGAGGGTGACATGGCGAGGCCTGCAGTCCCTGGGTCCGGGCTGTGTTGTGTGGCAGCCACCTGCAGGTACAGCTGAAGCCAGGTGTTGGGCGTCGGCGGGCTGAACCTCCAGCACAGTTTCTGTGGAACGACACATGGGCTCAACTAACCTATAAATAGACAGCTACAAAAATGACAAAGCTAAAGAGTAATAAAATTCTGACATTCCAAACACACACACGCATGTGCACAAGCACAAAAACAAAAGAAATAAACATATCAACAACAACAACAACGACAAAAAACACCCAATTTTTTTTTTTTTAAGTGGAGCTGGCTTTACTGCTAGGGTGGTATGCAAAAAGACATTTTCTAATTGGAGACAGAACAGATTTCTTGCTTGGGTCCTTTTCAAAATTTGGAATCAAGTAAATCTGTGTTTAAAAAAAAAAGTAATTCATTGCATCACACAAAGTTAATGGAGAAATCCTTCTCTCCTTTGTTCACACTCCTGTGATGAAAATACATGTAACAAAGATGTACTGCAGTACAAGGGGAGCTGGAGGGGATGGGGGCTCCAGGAAAACAATGATGACAACCTCATCTTCATTACGTCATTGTCATGATGACTAAGGACTTGTTCATTTGCACTTGTTTGTTTTCCTACTATGTATATTTATTTTTACCATTTGTTTGCTGCCTGATGGTTTAAAATATAAAAACTATGGATGAATCACAGCACTTAGCAGGTCTACATGCATACACCTAAAGTTGTTTTGATTTACAACAATGACAATGAAAGTTGAAAGGCTCATCATGTATGTTAAATAACAGATAGTAGATATTTTCCAGAGTTTCTCATCTGTATACTTTGCTTTTCTTTAGTTAACCAAATCACCACAGACTTTGACAAAGAAAATTACCTGTGACAGGAACATTTCAAAATACCTGTGACAGGAATATTTCAAAATTACATGTGACAGGAATATTTCAAAATTACCTTTGACAGGAATTTTCAAAATTACCTGTGACAGGAACATTTCAAAATTACCTGTGACAGGAACATTTCAAAATTACCTGTGACAGGAACATTTCAAAATCACGCACTTCCTTCCAGTCACATGCTCCGTCAGTCATGAATGCAAAATCTTTCCCCTTGGGAGGGCGGGTCTCCTGCAAACAGGGCAGGGAAAAAAATCTACAACAAAAGAACACCTACATCAGTCATTTGTCCAACTCTGTGTGTTTTTTATGAGTCACTGTGACTGTCTATCCATCATGCTTTCAGGCAGAATGTCCATCCATTCCTGCCAATCCCTTTATCTCTCTTCCTTCCATCTGACTGCATACATCTACATATCTTCTACACATTGGTTCTGGTATTCACGTGCTATTATCACTGCTGTGTTCTGCCACATTTTATCATTCCTTTGCAGAAATGGTTTTCCAAACCATATGATGTGTCAAGATCAACACAGAGTCTACAGAGAAATTATACGGCAGTTCCTGGCATTCTCAAACTATCATAATGGCTACATTCAGCGACATTTTAATATTCTTTCCTCCAGCCTACACACTGTTCACCCAGATTAGGAGGTGCAGGATTTTTCCTCACCAAATTCCAGTTTTCAGGAGAGATGGAAGGAATGGCGTGGGGGAAATGCCACTGAAGTGGGATAGGAGATGAGACAACAAAAAAACAGCAACATCCATCTTGCAAGTGCCGTGTCTATAACTACAGTAGGACAAGTAGAGACCTGTTTACTCTCAAAAACTGCTGTTGGTGTACTTCCTAAAATGGATAAAATTTCTGTGTACACATTTTCCATGGGGAGTGCTCTCACATTTTTAAAAAAGCAGTTGTATGTGTGAGTGTATGTGCGCACGTGCATGTGTATGTACATGTGTGTGTGTGTGTGTGTGTGTGTGCGCGGCGGGCGTGTGTTCCGTTTTCACCTACAATCACACACAGCAAAGGGTAGGAACGCCTGATCTTCAATGCCTACAGTAGAAAGTTTCTCCCCATACAAATTCACTTTCAATACTGATCCATCTGCATATTTTGATACAAATTCATGCTTTCTAGCCAAGGTTTAAAACAAAATTATCATTTTGCATTTAAATATTTTAGGGCCTGTAGTCCCTGATGTTGTTCAAACATGTTTCGCATGTTGTTGAAGATTCAAACAAATCAGATGTGATTTCGCTTGCGAGAATCATTGTCCTTGGCACACCAAGAACACAATGCTTATCATTGCAAGTGAAATTACTGCTCAAGAATTTTGCCTCTACATTTTCATCATGGCATATCTTTTTCAGTTCATCATAGTTATTGTCTTTTTGGCAACCACATGTACAAAATATGGCAAAATCATATGGGTAAACTGATCTACTTGTATACAATCTACTGAGTAAAAAGAGAACAAAATGGGTGAGGTTATCACTGAAAGTTTGCAATGTCTTTTGTTTTTGGTTTCTGCCGTCTCAACTTGTGTGCCCCTTAAGTTGTGTTGCTGCCATGTCAGCCATACTGCCTCTTCTTTACACATTTGCAACCAAGTCAGTCCTGTAGTATACCAGGAACCGCAGTCCAGTCGGAGCAGTCTGTGTCAGGTCATCATCATGAGCCAACCTTACAGAGACGAAACTGCCTTGTGGTTTCACTGTCATCACACAAACTGGATCAGGTTTTGCTGTGTGCCACATTACCTCCATTTTGGCTGCCACCATGAGCGCTGTGATGCCGGTGAGCTGCAGGTGAGAGGTGGGCATATCAGCCGAGCACAGGAGGAAGCGGTCTACCAACTCCATGGACAGGTAGTAGGTTTCGCGATGTAGCTCGAACAGCTCACACACCTGGCCAAAACAATAATGGAAAAATTTACCATGGCAACAATACATCTGGAATAGATGAGTATGTAAGACTTGTTAGAAAAAGAGCCAGTGAACCCAAAACAAAACAAAAACTTACAAGAAATATCTTGACGGCATTTTCTTCTCCCTTACAAATACTTGAAAACCAAACAAAAAAGTTAACTTGCAACTGATAGCATGTTATTCTTTTTTTTCCTTCTTTCTTTCTTTTTCCCCTTAAAGAGAACTTGCAAGTGGAAAAGCTTTAAGAGTAACAATTATTCCAGAAATTAAGTGAAAGCAATCATAATAAAACAGCCAGATGTAGATATTGTCTCACCTCTGAAAGCCAGGAAAACAATATGGCACGCTTTTGAGGGTCAAGGTCAGGATGCTGATCAAACATGGCAACTGAATGCTGGTATTTGGCTTCTTTGGCTTTCAGTTCCTTCCACACCTTCTGTGGCTCAGTCCAGCCCTGGTAAAACAAGGGACACAACTGGCATCATTTTGAAAAAGAAAAAAAAATTGTTTCACAGAAAGAGCTTGGTATCTGTCAAAGTTCATATTGTGTATGCTGTAAGCTTTTGCACTTCTATGCATTCTCACAACAGACATTCAACCAAAAATAGGCTGGAAGAGGTTTTTTTTTTCACCAAAGTGTAATACCCTCCCTGTGCGCACATTTTGGTACACTCATACGTTCACAGTATACAAATGTAGGCCTGGGAATTACACACTCACATAACATGTAATGATGGTTACTAAATGTTAAACTGGGAATTATGCATTCAAACATGTTAATTATGACATGAACCAAGTTAGGATTTTGCATCAACTGTCACACCGATCAAATAAAAGGAAGAAGCTGAAACCACCCAATTGGTTCTCACTTGGAGACAGAAATGTAATGATTTATATTTTCAGTGTTCTCAGCCTTTGAAAATGCATGAGATAATGGGGCATTTGTAACATTTGGTCATATCTATAATTACATTAGCTGTCATAAGCACTACAGCAGTGAGAAGAGAAAAACAAATGATGGTTTTTTACATTTAAGTTAATCACATGATTAGAGCGAAAACACAAGAAAACAAGTTGCCTCTAATCTTGAAATCGTGTAATCACATATTTTCCTCAAACACTACAAGGTCAAGTAACAGTTCTGCATAATTGTACTGGATGCCACCAAACTCTTTCTCTTAAAAACAATGTTGATTGGCATAGTTTCACGTTCACAAATCTTTAAAATCATGGATATTTTCATCTCACTTCACCAGAAATTACCTAAGTGACTGATAACAGGATAATAATAATTATGTTTACATGCACTCTTTCTCTCACTCACACACATGGTAAAAAAAAAAACAACAACAAAACACTCACAGCATAAACGTCATCTTCATCATCATTTTGGATACCTGCTGCCCTCTCCATTCCTGACCATATTGAATTCTTCAAAAACATACACTTCATGAAATAGTCCATGGCTTTGTCAGGACACAACATGTTCTTCTTTGAACAACTTCACTTTATTTTCCCTGTTCAACAGCACTTCCTCTGTAACATGAGAAGTGGAGCGGTCTTTCCCAGAGCTGACATTGCCATGTGTTATGTCATCATCCTTGTTGCCTTTAGAACAGCTGCTAAACCTTGAAGGATCTCCACTATCCTTTTTTTTTTCATTCTGTTAGGCATCTTCATCACAGTCTTTGATGTCTAACTGTTCATTAAACTGGTCAGTGCAAGCAAGATGGTGTGAGAATTTCACTTTCACCAGTTTTAGTCAAGTGACTTTTCCTCTCATACTGTTCATCTCGTTTCTCATATTCTGTCATTCTGTAGCAGTCTGAAACACACAGGAGAAAAAATTAAGCACAATTTTTAATGTATAATAATACTGGACAACAAACACACTAAAAATGTCATTAGTCTATACCATCAAATACACTTACAACTGCCCCCCCCCCCACCCGCCTCCCCAAGCGTAGATATATCATTATATGTACTTTTTTTATGAAGCAAAAATGTCAAGAAAAAAAGTGCACAAAGTGAACAATGTTGTGTCAGGTATGGAAGGGAAGGGGAGAGGCAAGGGACAATGTGGAATGGCTTAATTAATTAAAGGGGGGCAAAATAATCAACTGTGTTGCCCTATCCATGCAGATTCATGAAAATGTAAAACATTCACCAAAATATTTAAGCAAAACAGTCTTGTGAAGACTATCGTGTATCACTGTGCTCAATGAATTTCAATCTTCAAATCATAATGACCTGCTCCTATGACCGGAATCCAAGACATATATGTCCTGCCATGCGTGGAAGGGGAGTGGGGGGTGGGGAGGGGATGTCAGAAGTGAATACAAGTGAAGAAAAAAAGCAAAACAATCTATGAAATAATTCAGGTCTACCAACCAAACATAAAACATCTAAACAGATGAAATATACATGCCCATTTCAGGTCTGCTTGGAATACCGCTGTAGGCTATCAATTTAACCACCATTCCAACACAAAGTTGCTCAAGTAGAATGCAGCGTAATTCATTCAAAACTGATCTGCATATAATAAAAAAAATCTGTTTCTTATCTCTCTCTCACACACACACACACACACACACACACACACTTGCTCTCTCTCTCTCATACAGACACTGAGACAGAGAGTGACACATGTAGTGACACACCCAGTTTTCTCTATGGTCTGACCATGGAGAAAACTGTGAGTGTCACTGTATGTGTCACTCCGTAGGTCTTTCCATAGGGCGTGCTTTCTTTGGTCTGACTTTCAGAGAAAGATGACCATGATTATTCCAAGCTTTCAAAGTTATGATAATCATGATAAATATTCCAAGCTATTAAAGTTAAAACTGATTTGTTCTGTAAATTGACTGGCAGATTGATAATCTTTATTTCCAAAGGTAAGAGACAGGCTAAGCAAGATAATCTTTATTTCCAAAGGTAAGAGAGATAA
>JADBJO010000827.1:122500-125000 GCA_016801955.1 Conus betulinus | reverse complement strand
GTGTGTGTGTGTGTGTGTGTGTGTGTGTGTGTGTGTGAAGATGATGATAATGATGATGATAATAATTATAATCATAATAATAACATCATCAACAAAATAATGATGATAATGATAATAATGATAACAATAGCAATAATGGTAATATAATGAGAAGAATGACAGCAATAGTAATCAGAATAATAGTAAGGATTTGTTCAGTTTTTGCAGGCCATCTGGCCCATGTAAACAGAAGTTCAGACCAGCACAATAGTTTGCATGCTGCAGGAAGTGAGTGAAAAAAATATAAGAAACAAGCAGAATGTTACATTGTGAAGTTCTGGTGCACTGTGAGGTAAAGTGTACAGCAGGAATCAGTTATAGACTGTGGTTTCATTTGTGCGTGCGTGCGTGCGTGTGTGTGTGTGTGTGTGTTTTAGGATGGTGTATTTATTCAATATTTTTTATATGTTTCAGGAGTTTTAGGATTGCGTATGTGTTCAATAGTTGATGTTTCAGGATGGTGTCAAAGCTCAACGTTTTGTATATTTCAGGATGACGTAACTGTTCAACATTTAATACAGTTCCAGATATCATAATTGTGAAAAAAAATGTTTCGTCTGTTTCAGGATGGTCTTATTGTCGAGAATATGCATGATGTCCCGTATTTGACTCCAGACCGTGTTGGGCCAGAAGTCACCGCTGTCATGACAGCAGTGTGTATGGAAGTCAAACGCCTCTTCAAACCCAACCCTGTGGGAATCCAGGTGTTGGCAGGTGCCAATCAGCATGCAATGGCAGTGGCTAAAGCAGCTGGTGAGCTTTCCGTGAGGGACGTCCGTCGTTGTTGTAATTATGAGGCGACAAATTTTTTAATAAGGGTGATGAAGTATTGCAGAATACAGATCAAATGTTGTGAGCGTGGATGTTGGCATAATTATGCATGGAAAAGGCATTTTGCTTTTAAACCCACATTCGTCAACTGAAACCTGTGGGAGTTAGCAATGTTTCCACTCAAAAGTTGTTCTGCAGCCTCTCCACTCCACCCACCCGCTTCATCCACTGGTTACCAGACTTTGATGCCAGAAGATTGGTAGTTATGGCAATGGCCATGTGGAAGACAGCAGGTAGTGTGAGGTGAGAGGTAGATTCATAATTCAGATGTTGTGAATAATCATGCAATGGCCATGGCAAAGTCAGCAGATCAGTAATGTGTGAGGTGAGACTCACAGTCTGCGTATTGTGACTTAACATGCAACAGCCCTAGTCAAGATAGCAGGTCAGTAATGTGTGAGGTGGTCCGACTGAACAAACATTGAATAAACATGCAATGGCTGTGACCAACACAGCTGGCCAGTGATGCATGAGGCAGATTTGCTGTTTGTGTATTGTGAATGAAAATGCAGTGGCTGTGATAGAGACAGCAGACTGGTGATGCGTGAAGAAGCTCACAGTTTATATGCTGTTGTGAATAACCATGCAATGGCCACAGCCAAAACAACAGGTCCGTAAACTGTGAAATAGACTGACTGTTCATACTGTTGTTATCAGCCAAGACAACAGGTCAGGAACGCGTAAAACCAGACGTAGTGTAATGCCCATGACCAAGAGGTAGGTTGTGATGTTTTAGGCAGACTGACTCTTCAAATATTGTGACTAAACGTGCAATGGTTATGGCTAAGGCTGCAGGTCAGTGAGTGTGAGGTAGACTCACAAGTCTTACGCTGTGAATAACACGCCAATGGCCATGACCCAGACAAGAGAGCAGTGATGTGTGAGGTGGACTTACTGTTCATACTTTGTTATGAATAACCATGTGCCTTGGCAGGAGCCAGGAGAACAGATCAGTGGTGTGTGAGGTAGACGTACTGTTGCTATATTGACAGGGCTAAACAGTCAGAGACTGTGGCCCAAACAATGGATGACACAGTGTTTGACTTGGGCAGTGTCAATGCCATTACTGTTATGTTTCTCCATGGAGTGGGAAAAAATTGATGGCATGTCGTCTTTTTCTTTTTCTTTTTTTTTTTTTTTTGGTGTAAAATATTTGTTTTGTTCATGATTTGTGCCCAGAGAGGAAGGATAAATGGAAGGGTTTTTGTCAAATTACACACACACTCATTCACACAATGCACAAACACAAACACATGCACGCACGCACACACACACACACACACACACACACACACACACACACACACACACACACACACACACACACACACACTGACTGACTGACTGAAACCAATTTATGTGTCAGATTAACTCAAAGTTGTACTGACAACACACACACACACACACACACACACACATACACACACACACACGCTCAAACACACACACATGAGCACACACACACACACACACACACACACACACACACACACACACACACACACACACCTACCCACACACACACACACACACACACACACACACACACACACACACACACACACACACACACACACACACACACACACACACACACATGAACATACTTTCTTTCTGTCCACACACACAC
>JADBJO010000827.1:107500-117500 GCA_016801955.1 Conus betulinus | reverse complement strand
CATTTCCACATTGACATGTTTTCCCGGTTACCTGTTACTTCAAAATCATGCTGCTGAAATGCATGGCTTAGATGAAAGGCCCTTTAGCTTTCAGTAAAGTGACTTACAATGGGATTTCAAAAATACAGCTGTGTTTCAGAAACGGCTCTCAGATCTTTGATGAGAAATATTACAGGAGAAAAGTGCACAGATTTCGTAACATGGGGACAGTTGTGTAGAGCAGGCCATACGTAGTTATGGACCAAAGCTTACTATAAGCTAGACCGTGAACAAGCTGCTTTCACTTCATATGAAGAAGGAGAAGGAAATGTACAGTATGTCAAGTTCATATTCATCACAATAACAGCATATTTACAAATTGTTCAATTTACATTTTATTACAGCTACAGCAAATTTACAACTTCATTTTTTTGTGTGTTTCATTACAACTACAGCATCTGTACAGTTGTTCAAATTTGTATTGAATTTAAATTACTTCATTTTTGTATTTACATTTGTTTGCGTTGTACCTGTATTATCTTGGATCTGATCACTACATGAACAGTTTAAATATTTCCAAGAAATTCTGAACTTTCTAGAAAAAAAAAAAAGAAGGATTACATCTGAAGATTGTTTTTACTTTTAAAAAAAAGTGTTCTCTTTCTTTCTTTCTTTCCTTCTCTTTCTTTTGTTCTTTCTTCTCTTTAAACAGATGGATCTGCCTGTTCTGGCACAAGATGCTGAAAAATTGAGGCTGATCACAAAATAATAGCCAGCTGAAAAAAATCAGGTCTACATTCAATACACAGTGATGACACAAGTACAAGGATGGGGTTGAGAAAGGGAATTGGGAAGGGGGTTGAACTGGGAGTTTGATATGGGTTTCAATTGTTGGGAGGGTTTCAATAACTGGGAGGGTTTCAAATTGAACTGGGAAGGTTTCAATTGTACTGGGAAGTTTGACAATTTTCACTGGGAGTTTGACATGGGTTTCAATTGAACTGGGAGTTTGACATGGGTTTCAATTGAACTGGGAGTTTGACATAGGTTTCAATTGT
Organism: Conus betulinus; assembly: GCA_016801955.1. Classification (NCBI taxonomy): domain Eukaryota; kingdom Metazoa; phylum Mollusca; class Gastropoda; order Neogastropoda; family Conidae; genus Conus; species Conus betulinus. Next base: position 116,463 of record JADBJO010000827.1, on the reverse strand, counting down.
ACTGGAGGTTGATATTGGTTTCTATTGAACTGGGAGCTTGACATGGGTTTCAGTTGAACTGGAGGTTGATATGTGTTTCAATTGAACTGGGAGGTTTTCAATTGAACTGGGAGTTTGACATCAGTTTCAATTGAACTGAGAGGTTGACATGGGTTTTAACTGAACTGGGGGGCTGATATGGGTTTCAAACCATCCAATAATTTTCACTTCCACTGTACCTTCCTCCTCCCAGATCTCCCTCCCTTGCCTCTTCCTCCCCCACCCTCTTAAGAAAAGAAAAAAAAAAAGCATTGGTATTGTTGTTGATTTGCCTGATTCTTCATATGCTGATTTTTTTTTTTTTTTGATCCAAGTTACAAAGGGTGCATGGATATAGCTAGAACCCCCTCCCCCCCCCCCCCCCCTCTCCTCTGCATCCTCTCCCCCCTTCCTTCCAGACTTGATTTTTTATTATTTATTGAATTGTGTGTATATGTGTGTGTGTGTGTGTGTGTGTGTGTGTGTGTGTGTGTGTGTGTGTGTGTGCTACTTACTGGTTAGTCAACACCGTCAAAAAGATCTAGTTATAATTGTGTGTGTGTGTGTGTGTGTGTGTGTGTGTGTGTGTGTGTGTGTGTGTGTGTGTGTGTGTGTAATACTTTTATGGTTTGTTCACACTATCAGAAAAAGATATAGCCCCTCTCCTTTTAACTTTTCGCCCCTCCCCCTACTTCTCATCTGACCTTGAATGTCCTGTCTAATAATACAACCACATGTTGTAAGACTGTTCAGCATCACCTTAACAATAAGTGACTGCATGTCATCTAACTCGCCTGCAGTATACATAGTACTATCAGGGGCCAGAACTCGAAGTCCTGATGTTCCTGGGGTTGTAGGTTCAAATCTCAGCTGGGCTGTTTTGACACAGAGGAATTTTTCCTTGGAGTTAATATTGGCTCAGACCCCATTTCACAGAAAGTCTTCAAATGAGACTGTAAACAAGGTTCCATGTGTGAATGCACACATAACATCTTGCACACATGTAGAATCCCATTGCCAATATTTGGAAGGGAATGCATCTTCTGTGGGAAAAAAAAATGGAAAGAATGACTGAAAAACTAAGTAACCGACATTTCGAGTGAATGACTCAGGAAACCACTGAATGGGTGTCAACAGGCAGTGCTTCAGTTGGCTCTATCGAGGTAGACAGCCCATTGTTTGAATGAGAGCATGGATTGTAAAGCGCTTAGAGCTTTGTCTTTAAGCAAGGATAGGCACTATAATGATACAAATGATGATTATAATAAGACTAACAATCCAGTTCAGATCAAATGACATTTCAAGGTTTCTGCACACACACACACACACACACACAACACACACACACACACACACACACACACACACACACACATGCACACACACACACACACAGACACACACACACACACACACACACACACACACACACAAAAAGACAGTTTAGAGGGATAGATCATATCAAAAAGGAAATGAAATAAAATGAAATGTGGAAAATGAAATGCACAGTCCTACATGTCACAGAAATTGTGTTTGCAATAAAGATAAGTTTGAGAATGGACCTGAATTCAGTGACCAGTGAAAATATGTCAAATGAACATTGTTCTGACTGGTTTCAAAGTGGGGTAAAATATGTCAAATAAACATTGTTCTGACTGGTTTCAAAGTGGGTTAAAATATGTCAAATAAACATTGTTCTGACTGGTTTCAAAATGGGGTAAAATATGTCAAATAGACATTGTTCTGACTGGTTTCAAAATGGGGTAAAATATGTCAAATAAACATTGTTCTGACTGGTTTCAAAGTGGGGTAAAATATGTCAAAAATCAACATTGTTCTGACTGGTTTCAAAGTGGGGTAACTGGAGGCAGAAACTGAAACAAGAGCAAAGATGAGATTACTGCATAGCCAAACGAAAGAAAGAAACTAATGACAAATTGCTAATTTGTTTATTCTTTTGTTTGGTGTATTGTCTTTGCACCTGTTTATTATAATTCTTCATTCTCTTACTACTATACTCTCCCTCCCCGTCCTCCCTTCTTGTTAACTATAGTTACAGGTTACTGGAATGAATGTATATGATTGTATAACTGCTTGTTTGACTTTGTCAAAATGATGGGACGTCTTTTTTAACAATTTATAGTATTAAAATCAGTTAAGAAAATGTGTTTTAGATTTACCTATTCTGTAGGAAGAAAGGTGGCAGAGTGGTTAAGATGTTCACCTGCCAATCCAGCGTGTGAGAAGTGCGTGGGTTCGATACCTGCCTTTCTCACCCTTTCTTTCCCAGTTTGAATGACAAATCGAACTGAAGTATCGGGATGGGGACTATAAGCGAGTCAGACCCGTACGTGTGCCTTCCTGGCCCCCTTCACATGTTAAAGAACCCACAGCAGTTGAAAATCGAAAAGAGCAGGGGGGTCCCTGCTGCCCTGGCAAAATTGATGTAAATTGAAGATAGCCACCTGGTATTTCTTACCCAGCCACAAAAATTGTCACTTACTGTTATCGTGTGCCATTGTGTACCGGTGGAAATGGAGGACATGTATAAAACATCCAATGCATCCTATGTGAGAAACTGGAGGAATAAACGAGATAAATGAAAATGAGTGACTGATCTTTGAATGGAACGGGAAACGACTGAATGAGCACCAGTAGGCTGCTCTTCGGCCGGCTCTACCTGGGTAGGCAGCCCGTTGAGTGAGTGAGGTAGTGTGTTTATTGTAAAGCGCTTACAGCTTGGTCTGTGACTGAGGATAGGCGCTATATAAATACCCAATATAATAACAATGATAATACTTTTTTTGTAGTCTTGTTTTATTCATAACTGACATCTCTTGCTCTCCGTCTCTCCGCACGTGCATGACACACGCATGTGTGTGTGTGTGTGTGTGTGTGGTGTGTGTGTGTGTGTGTGTGTTACGTTTCTCGACCATACACTCAGGAACCCTCCTAAAAAAAAAAGAAAAAAAGAAAAAAAAAAAGAGAGAGAGAGAGAGAATGAAAAACCCAACAACAACAAAAACAAGATAAATAATGAAAATAAATAAAAGACACACATCTTACGATGGAACGGGAACAGATTGTGGCGTGTGCATTTAACGACGACTGTATAAACAGTAAACAAGTGGGGTAATTTTTGCTCCATAAGGAAACCTAACACAGAGTAACTTTTATTCAAGACTGGCACAGCCTTTAAACTTGAATAAAGTCAAATACAAGACGAACAATCTAATAGTGGGGGGAAAACAAGCGCTGGCCAACAACTAAATTGTCTTCATAGTAATGACTTGGCAAAACTTTAAACTTAGGAGGGGGGGGGGGGGGGGGGGGGGGGGGGGGGGGTTGAAGGTGTAAAAAAAACTGGGAACATGAAATTAAGAAAATATATTACAGATATGAAAACTCTTCTCTTGCTGCATAAGGGAACCATCGCAATCCCTTTTAAAGGCAGATACAAATATATCGCAATCCCTTTTAAAGGCAGATACAAATATATCTGCCTTTAAAAGGGATTGCGATGGTTCCCTTATGCAGCCAGTGAAGAGTTTTCATATCTGCAATATATTTTCTTAATTTCATGTTCCCAGTTTTTACATCTTCAACCTCCTGCCCCCCCCCCCCCCCCCCCCCCCCCCCCCCCCCCCCCCCCCCCTCCTTTAAGTTGAAAGTTTTGCCAAGTCATTACTATGAAGACAATTTAGTTGTTGGCCTGCGCGCTTGTTTCCCCCCCCCCCCCCCCCCCCCCCCCCCCCCCCCCTATTAGATTGTTCGTCTTTTTGTATTTGTCTGACTTTTTTCAAATTTAAAAGGCTGTGCCAGTCTTGAATAAAAGTTACTCTGTGTTAGGTTTCCTTATGGGAGCAAAAACTACCCCACTTGTTTACTGTTAACTGTTTACTGTTCCCTGCCTCATTTCATTTCCGACGACTGTATAAGTTTTGTGCAGTCTCCGGATCAGACAGTGGACGTTGACGACATCGATCTTCATGGGAATGAGATCAACCAAGGGAAGCCACAGTGTCTGAAAGCAGAACATTTTGATGATGATGCAGTTTGCTCCCTTTACATGAACGATTCTGTTGCGCCCATCGAGAGGACCTCATTGGCAAGAAAAGCGTTCTCTTGAGGTAAGTAAAACGCCGCCAGCTGCCATGGTTTTAATGGATCTGGGTGGACGTGGGTTAGAATCCCACTAGAAGATTTTTTTTTCTTTATTTTATTTTTTTCCCCTCTGGCTGGCTAACGTGCTATGAGTATGGTACGACCAAGAACCACCCAGTTGAGTTTTAGCCACCTAACTGATGCATATCCGAGCGTTGTTCGTTTAATCTTCTGACCAGCACTTCCGCTGGCTGTATATCTCGGGCCCGCCGGTGGATACACGTGGAGTCATATCAAAGATGGTGTGTCCTGAATGGACGCAAAGACTACAGCCTTGTCACACGTAGTCTCAGACCAGAATAGGATCCCAGGAGCATCATCTTCATCACTGTCACTGTGTTAAAATAAATGAATAAATAAATAAAGGCTCACATGCTCTGACGCTCCATGCTCTGTTGTCACAGTGACGTCAGTTTGGATTGTCTATCCACATCATGCCCGTGATGAGGTCATATCAAAGTCGCGGGCTATCACAGAACAAGTTCACGGGGCGCTGGATCACATGGTGGCGCCCTCTTGAGATGAACCGCTCGCTTCATACTGACTCCCTGACAAGGCAGTTACTGTGGCCAGTAGGGGCCGTAGCAGCTGGTGTCTTGTCACATCAGAAGAGGCACCACGTACCGAACACCGTCGCAATAAGTCGGCGGCGAGTGCGTGCAATGGAAACACACCCGAAGGTGCGGGTGGGACCCAGACAAAAACTGTCTTCAACTGCTGAACAAACCAGCTGGAAGCAATCCTGCACCGCCCTTGTAAGCCCGCCCGTGCTGTGTTCACGTAGGGTGCAGGCACGCGCAGGGCATTCCATTAAGGCACGCACAGGGAATAATTGCTCCATGGCGGATGCTACTGCGTAACGGTCATTGGATGTGACACGACAGAACCTCAGTGGAAGCGTTCCCCGTATTTCATGGCTGCAGAGCCACCGGCAAATAACACCATCGTCAGGCAACTGCCGTGTGCATCCCGCAGCCTCTCTCGTTGCCGTTCCGCTGACAGGGGAAGACAGAGCAACTTCAGACACCGCCAAGCTTTCGCGTGCCCTCTGAAGAGAATCCCCGGGTTGGAGTCATTCCCGCTGTCAACAGGACTTTCCCTGTGGTCAGTGGGTCTTTCTTCGCCGTCACTGCGCCTTTCCCCAGAGGAGGCCAAAAGTGCAGTGTCTCTGGCATCGTTTTAATGCAACTTATTTAGCCGCATCAGACAGTCCTCAGAGTATGTCAAACATTCACAGAGAGGGGGTCCGACAGCCGTTCTCACGTTCTTCTACACTGTGGCAGTTTGACAAATAAGATATCTGACTCCGCAAAACAAAAAGGATCATCCTCCTCCACGGTCAAATAATCCAGAGCGGACATTAAGAGCCCAGTGCAGTATTGCATGTGGGAAATCCCAATATGAACAGTCGCCAAAGCACCGCGTCATTAGAACTGCAAAATAAGAGAGAGAGAGAGAGAGAGAGAGGGGGGGGGGGGGGGGGGGGGGGGGGGGCAGGTAAATGGTCCCCAAAAGCGGGTGGCCTGGTACTTGGCTGGCACTGCAGCAGAGCTCTGATCGAGTTCCCAGTCAGACGATTCCAAACCATTGACATCCAATATACCACCCAAACCATTGACATCCAATATACCCGCCCCACCCCTCGTCCACTCTATCTCCTACCTATCCCCGCCGCTACACACACACACACACACACACGCACGCACGCACGCACGCACGCACATACAACACCCCCCCTCTCCACCCCGCCAAAAAAAGCCTGTTATTTTCGCTGCTCATCTTCACGTGTGGTCGTTCTGTTGGCAGGCCTATCAGTTCAGATAGCGCCCCCCCCCCCCCCATCCCCCTCTCCCCTATGTTCCCAGTCTCATGGGGTAATTATTACTATTTGTTATATTAATCTGGTAGCTTTCATGTTAAACCTTAACGTGACTAATTAACCAAAAAGTAATTTATAAAAAAAAAGGGGGGGGGGGGGGGGGGGGAAGGCGCAATGTTCTAGCACACTGAAAGAGCCCCCGACAAAGTAACTAGCTAGATAATGGTAACTAAGCAACAACGAACTAGCTAGCCACCTAAAGTAAAGCAAGATGAAAGTCAACCAAATGGGAGAAAAAAAATTGTTGGGAAGAGTTGAAATCTGTCACAATGAATGTGTGTGTGTGTCGACTGTCTCCTATTGTTGTGCTGTCACAGTTAATGTGTGTGTCGACTGTCTCCCTACTGTTGTGCTGTCACAGTGAATGTGTGTGTCAACTGTCTCCTATTTTGTGCTGTCACAGTGAATGTGTGTGTCGACTGTCTCCTATTGTTGTGCTGTCACAGTGAATGTGTGTGTCGACTGTCTCCTATTGTGCTGTCACAATGAATGTGTGTGTCGACTCTCGCCACAGTATTGTGTGTGCTGTCACAATCAATGTGTGTGTCGACTGTGGCCTATTGTTGTGCTGTCACAATCAACAGTGTGTGTGTGTCGACTGTCTCTTATTGTTATGCTGTCACAATGAATGCGTATTGTCGACTGTCTCCCTATTGTGCTGTCACAATGAATGTGTGTGTCGACTCTCGCCTATTGCTGTGCTCGTTTACTTTCATTTGTCGAGACCATTGGCAAAGATCTACGTTTTTTCGGTCGTTCAAGACATACCAAATGCTAGCAGATCACATATGATCTGTTCACACACAGCTCTTGAAGCAACAAGACGGATTTATCTATCTACTCAGCAATTGAAGAAGTGAACATTCCTATCGTTCCTATTAAAAGGCTTGAGCGACGCTTTTCGTGTTAGGCTAACTCAACTAAAGTCTATTTCATGCAGTTCTTCCTTTCACTCAGCGCCGATCTAAAACAACACGCTAGCTGTGGTTTGAAAAAGAAATCAAGTTTGGTCATTAAACAGCAGCTTCTTGTGGTTGAACCTCTTCTGGATTCTGAAGCACAGGATTCAAAGATTTTACTGATTTTACTGATTACCGTTTTATTGTTAACTTGTTTGTTTGCTTTTTTTTTTTTTTTTTTTTTTTTTTTAGACTTGTGCTTATTACCTTTTTGTATTCATTTTCCTGTATGCTGCCTTCAGCTTGACATGAAAATAGCACTTATTTTTTTCGTTGTGGTACCCAGTATGCCTGCCAGTATGACTGAAAGTCTGTCATTGTGTGACGTCAACGTAAAATTACATAACAACATGACGTAAATAAAAAAATAAAACAACGAGGCGAAAGAAAAAAACGATGAAGCCCCTGAGAACGAGCCTGGAACTGAGTGTGGAGGTTCAGCTCGTGCCCCAGCAGCTGAGGATCCGTCAAGACGACGTGAAGAGGCTGACCGCCAGGTCGGTAGTCCGACGTGATCTTCTGTGTGGTGTATACCCTGTGGGGGATACTGTATTCGTGACTGGCTCTGTTTGCCACGTGAAGACTGTGACTTGGGCTTGTTGCAGCCAGCTGTATAGACAGTGTCTGGCGGGACACTACTGATGGTGCCAGTGAGAACTGTGTTGGAACAAAAAATATTCAATGGGCCATCAGTTTTGAGAGTGACAGTTGAAGCTCCCTGGGTTTTGTTGAATGTCATTGCTGGTAGTGGCGAATATTGATTTTATGCCGATTTATATTGATACTTGTTTATGTTTTGATGGTTCAGACAGCATATAACAGAAAGAAACTTGTGTGCTGCCTGGCTGTCCGTGTTCGTGTGGTGTGGGTGTGTGTAGGGAAAAATCGTTACACTCTTCCAAACTTTCGAAAAGTGAGAGTCAGACAGTCATATACACAGCACCAAACCATCTGCAACACATTGAGACGGGACTAATCTCGTGATTGTGGTGCTAGTATCGCTTAATTCTCTATTAGACATCATTGTCATTAAAATGCGACTGTTTCCTGTGGTGGTGCCAGTATCACTAAAGTCTTGGTTAGACAGCACGAGAAGACCAACACTGCCAATGAAATGGCACTGTTTCTCCCAGTGGTGCCAATATCACTGTTATCTCTGTTAGACCCCAGGAGATGACCATCTCTGCCAAGGCTGGAGTGACTGACGACTTTACCTTGGAGACTGACAAGGCAGTGAAACCTCTCACAAAAGACCTTAAGTGCTAGAGGCAAGGAATGTTTGTACGTAGTACCGAAATAGGTAATAGACCCTTAGCAGTATGCCTTACCCACCGCACACAGTCAAACTGTGTCAAGGAGGACGAAGTGGTCAGGTGACAGATGGCTCCTAAGGTAGCAAGGACTCTCCCGAGTTTGAACCTTCCTGATAGCAAAAGGGGGGGGGGGGGGGAGGGATGTAACCACTAGGACCTCGGTGCATCAAGTGGGCGCGCTCAGCTGAGGTCGCTTTGTAAACAGCCTTTGAAGAGCAGGAGTCTTGGGCTCGTTCTGATGGTATTGCTGTGGGGCACTGTGTTGGCGCTATTGTCAGGTCAGTTCAATGCGCGTGGACGTGGTTGTCATAGCTTTCCTCCTAGATCATTACCATGTAAGTGACCCCCGAAGTCGGCGGGAAATTTTCGATGTCCATCTGGTGCCAAGTGGTTGTTTGCTAATCAGTTAGGTAGGGATGTGTGTAAAGCTAATGCTGATGTGTGGAAGAATGTAGCGAATGGAGAATTCAGGGTACTTGTGAACAGGGGGTTTGAGAGGCAGCATGGACAAAGGCATGGCCCGAAGGGAAATCTTTTGTGTCCATCCCTATATAAACTGAGGAAGAACAACGTGGAGGGAGAGGAGAATAACACCACGAGAGAGAGAGAGAGAGAGAGAGAGAGAGAGAG
>JADBJO010000827.1:95000-100000 GCA_016801955.1 Conus betulinus | reverse complement strand
GAAGTACCAGTATTGGAAAAGACCGTAGAGCTTGGAGCGCGATGGAAGTAAAAAGGTCAAAAGTAAGTGGAAGGAGAAAGAAAGAAAGGAAAACGGGCTGTGGTTTACATCAACGACATGAAAAAGAAATCTGAAAAGGGTTTCCCAAGATAACCGCGTTACAGGAACCGCATCTAATTTCTCAGTGCAACCTTACAAAGCCTAATCACTCAGTGCCAGGATATGTTTCAAAGAAAACAAAAAAAAAAAAAAAAAAAAAAACCTCAAAGAACGTAAATACAATAAACAACATTTCATCGCGCTGCAAAAAACGAGCCCTTACACAACATCCCCCAAACCCCCCCCTCCAAACCCCCACCCCTCCCCACACCGACATCCCAAAAGAAAAAAAAAAAAAAAAAAGAAAAAACAAAAATAAACATAAGAATATACCAACGGCTGTTCAATATCTCATCTGAAAATAAATAAAAATTTAATAAAAACAACCAGAACGGCTAACGGGAGGACACAGATCTCTCTGTCAACGTTCAAACAGGATCCTGGATCGACAGGATCGGTGTTGATCGGGGATCAGTACTCTAAAATAAGAATGTAGAGCGGGTGTTCTCCGTCGATAGCTAGGGATTTTCCTGTTTTCCTAAATCAAATACTAGTCAGCAAGATTTAATTAAGGCCAGTGATTTCGTACATCAAACGGGAAACAGTACTTGGCACGGATTAAAAGAATGGTGTCCACCACACCATTTCTTTTCATTGTTATAATTTAAACAGGAGTATGATGACATGGAAAACGTTGGTATCAATTAGAAGTCGCGTAACTTAACTAAAATACAGTGATTCCTCCTGGAAAATAAAAAAAAAAAAAAGAAAAAAAAAAAAAAAAAAAAAAGGGAAAAACGTGTAACATTAAAAACTAAAAAAAAAAAAAATCGCAAAAAAAAAATAAATAAAGGGGGACATTGCCCATCCCAATAATACTTCGATATTCCACAACAGTTCCCAACCCCAACCGGAAAAAATCAGGTAGTATTTCCGAAGGTCCAAAAAAAAAAAAAAAAAAAAACTATTCCATCGAAATTGCATCATTGTACGTTGACAAGCCAGTGCCCAGCAGATGCAGGTTGACTTTGCTACCAGGTCCGTCGCCTCTGGACACAGACCGACTGGAGCTACACAAGTCTCAAGCAAGACCCAAATTGGTGATTTCCCCGTTATTCCATCAGGCAACTGCTGAATATAAAGGTCTACACGTGTCGGTACGTTACCCTCAGCCCTTCAGCACCGCAGGGACCTGCTGCCCCATGACGGAAGCTTCTTACTGATAACCGGGAATGTTTCCTCCCCCCTGACCCCCCCTGGTGGACCCCTCCACAGGTCTCCATCGCCACAAGGAATCAAATCATACCAACCCCGCTGGCGTCCCCCTCCCCCCTAAATCCCAAAAACGTGTTCCCTCCCGCATTCTTCCCAAGAGCTCGCCCCCGCCCCCCCCCCCCCCCCCCCCCCCCCCCCCCCTCCCCCCGCCCCACACCACACACAACACCACACACAAAAAACAAACACAAACAAACACAAAAAAAAAGCAAACGAACAAACACACCAAAAAAACAAAACAATACAACCTGCAAATTCCTGGGTGGCAGAATTGGACAAAATAAAGCAATCAAGCCATACTGGTTGACGATTTCGGATCTTCACAGCCAACAAACAAGTGTGGGTAACATAACAAGGAAAAAAACTGTTCAAAAAAACAACATATATATAATCTTATATATATATATATTATAATATATATATATATATATATTTATATCTGTGTGTGTGTGTTGTGTGTGTGTGTGTTGTGTGTGTGTGTGTGTGTGTGGTGTGTGTGTAGAGGCCTATAAATCCCCTTCCCCATCCCCATCCGCATCATTTTCAAAGAGAGACAGAGTGAAACAGAGAGAGAACAGAGAAACAGAGAGAGAAACAGAGACATATACAGAGAGGAGAGAGAGAGAGAGATGAGAGAGAGAGTAGAGGAGAGAGAGAGAGAGAGAGAGAGGAGAGAGAGGAGAGAGGAGGAGAGAGAGAGAGAGAGAGAGAGAAGCCATTACATGTATCTTGCTGGTAGATACCTCTCACACCCCCCCCCCCCATTCCTCTTCTTCTTACACCCCCCCCCCCCCCCCCCCCCCCCCCCAGCCCCAGCCCATTCACCCTACCTATCTTCGATATTCCCTTCAACCCCTCTTCCCCTCCCCCCCCCCCCACACACAACACAACGCAACCTACCCCTCACCCACCCCCACACACCACACACACACCCCACACACCCAAACACACACAAAAAAACACTCGCTGCACCACGCGCAACAAAAACATATGGAGGACGCACGCCACAACACATACACTCACATACAAAACAAAACCAAACTCTGCTCTCTCTGTCTATGTGCTGTCTGTCGTCTGTCTCTCTCTCTCTCTAGCGCGCGCACACAGCATATGCAAAAGTTTCAGAAAGTTTCAGACCTAGTACACGTGAGAGTAGTGAGCTTATGTTATGCATCAAATTCTTTGCTCTACGGTACATCAGACTGTAACATCAGAAAACAAACAAACACAAACAAACAAAAAAAAACAAACAAACAAACACTGGAACAACAATTCCGTGCGTTAGAAAAATCTGCCAAGTGGAGACACCTGATAAGAGGTACAGCTAAATCTGGTTAGACTCCACCCCATTCCTGGGTCGGGACAAAAAAAGCGCTATTGCGCATACAATGTTAAAGGTAGAGTTTAGATAACACATGAAAGTCATGACGACATGCAAAAAATACGCTTTTGTCATGGAACACTCTGGTTAAACCAAGGTAAAATGAGGAGAGAGAGAGAGAGGAGACGGGAACAACAATTCCGGAGAAAGGGAGGCCAGGGGGGTGAGAGGAGAGAGGTACAGCTAATCTGGTAGGAGGGGGGGGAGGGGATCACAGGGATAGGGAGGGAGGTGGAGTCAGGGGGGTAGGGGGGCGAGGGAGACATCTAAAGAGTGGAGGAGGACTGAGGGGGGGGAGGAGGGGGGAGAGCGAGAGAGAGAGAGGAGGAGAGACGAGAGGGGGAGAGGGAGAGAGGGAGAGAGAGGAGGGGTAAGAGAGAGGGAGAGAGGATGAGAGAGAGGAGAGAGAGAGAGAGAGATTAAGCTTTTGGACCACAGGACACACAAAGGAACTGGTTCTAAAATCCTTCCTCATCAACCATCCAAACCTTACTCTGTGTAATAAATTTCGATTCAGAATAGAGCCTGGAGGACTTATACAATGACCGCTGGGGACAGAAAGATCCCATCTGTTCTTTTGAACGGCAGCTTCAAGATACTGCGCTCTTCTCTGGTCCCAAAGTGCTTTGTCAGAATATTGTTTACTTCAAGAACGACTCAGGATATAGCCTAACATAACACAGCGATGTTGACGCCGCAGTATCTTAGAAGCATTTGACAAAAACAAGGCATATCTGAACACACACACACACACACACCCACCCACACACCCACACACACAGAGACACACACACACACACACACACCACACACACACACACCCACACACACACACAGAGACACACACACACACACACACACACACACACACACAAACACCAGAGGACACACACACACCACACACACACACACAACACAGAGACACACCACACACACACACACACACACACACACACACACCACACACACACAGACACACAGACACACACACACACACAGAGACACACACCACACACACACACACACACACACACACACACACACACACACACACACAGAGGGACAACACACACACACACACACACACACACACACAAACACCCACACACACACACACACAATTTCGCTTGCCTCCACTACCCGACTCTATCTTTAAAACTGGAAAAAAAAAAAAACAGCAAAAAAAAAAAAAACAAGACAAAAAAAACAAAACAAACAAACAAACCAAAAACCAGGAAAGGGGGGGGGGGAGGAGTCAATTAAAATGCGGGGGGTATCAAAGTGCAGGGAAAGCTGACCAGTCACTGATGGCCATAACAGGGAATCCATAAGATCCATAACATTCCTCACACAGCATTTCCGTGCAGAATGAGCGTGCGCAAAAGAAAAAAAAACAAAATGACCCCCCCCCCCCCCCCCCCACGCCCATCCCCCATCCGCCATCCCTGATCCCTCCACTTACCCCTTCCCCTGAAGAAAAAACAAAAAAAACAAACAAACAAACAAACACAAAAAAACCAACTAAAGCCAAGTAAAAACTGAACCATTAAAACATCAACGTAAAAAAACAACAACAACAACAAAAAAAAAAAAAAAAAAAAAAAAACCATTTCAACAAAAAAAAAAAAAAAAAAAAGGAAACAAAAATCATTGTGCTGAGAGTTCCGCAGTTTCTTTTAAGCAATTACATTCAATTGTATTAACAAAGCCGAAGTATTAATTTACAGTTTACGTTAGCAACATGCTGGGGGGGGGGGGGGGGGGGGGGGGGGGGGGGGGGGGGGGGGGGGGGGGGGGGGGGGGGGAGGATAAAATGTACATTGTAAACAACTGATCATATATCCCGAATAATTTACCGCATAACTGGCTGGGGTTTTTGGGGGGGGGTGGGGGGGGGGGGGGGGAGGTAAAACCCTGACCAGACAGAAGAATGACAGCTTGCCTTTGCTGCATAGACGGTCACGGTTTGCTTGCTAAAGATCCAACGGACATGCGTCATCAGGTTCAGAAGATGGTATATGGCAGCACATTAAAAAAAAAAAAAAAAAGAAAAAAAGAAAAGAAGAAGATGCAGCCGGAAAGCCGAAAAACCTTGGGGTACATGGTAACATGTCGCAGCAGCCGGGGCAGTCGCTCTGTAAACGGCGACGCCAAAGTAAAGGATCCTCTTCACGTATTATGTGTCCGAGTCACGGGTGCAGTATAAACAATGGGTCGACAGCCATTGGACAAAGTACGGTTCTTC
>JADBJO010000827.1:72500-90000 GCA_016801955.1 Conus betulinus | reverse complement strand
AACAAACGTGGTGTCCCATTGCTATGCACAGCGGGTTTCAAAACACGGTGATATAGCCTGAATCCAGTTCAGTTCATGGGATGCATGCCCGTGTGCGCATGCAATTAAATGGTGCAGGTTGTTCGCTGATACCCGTCATTAAGACTAACATTCAGTGACCTTCTCCCACTTTTATATCAATTTTCTTGTTTTCTGTGACAATCCAGACAAAAATGTGTTAAGAAATTCCAATCTTTTCACAATTTTGCCAGCGCTTCAAAACTATTCAGCAACTTGCTTGTATGGTGCTGTCAATACGTACGCCACTCAAAACCCCATTAAATCTTGTCAGTGTAAGAATGTCCTTTCACGATCATTGGCAACACACACACACAGAGAGAGAGAGAGAAGAGAAGAGAGAGAGAGAGAGAGGAGAGAGACGAGAGAGAGAGAGAGAGAGAGAGAGAAATCAAACAAACGCACGAAACAAAGGCAAAAGTAAGCACACAGATACAAAATAAATAACTCCAGCTTCAACAAAAGTTTTTTTTTCCCCACTTATGGTTCACTCATTAAAGTGCTTAAAACCAGTCAACGAAAATATTGAATTCAGGTTGACTGCTCTTGAGCAGAAGAAGAAGTGTATTACTCGCATGTTGGTCTTCTGCAGCCAGTCCTCAATGTACAACACTCAGATCAACGAAACGCGCGATCTCACCCGCCAGAAAAATGTCCTTTTTGACATAATACCAACACTCCCCTGCTTCCAACCCCCATGTTGCCTCGCAACACAGAGCAAGTGACAGTCGTGTTACGGCCTGCCGACCACACAGGGCATGGTTTCTGTACTGTTATCCCACAGTGAAAGAAGGAAGCTCTGTGCTGATGAAGACACAAACCACAAAGACAACCTGACAACGTACACAATCCACGTCGTGACGACTAGACGAAACCATTAAGATCCTGACAGCACAGAATATCACAGGCCATGAGGTGTGTGTTCCGTATCACTTTTCACCTCGGTGTCTGAAAATTCTGTTCTGAAAATTTCCTTTCTCTCTCTCTCTCCTCTCTCTCTCTCTCTCTCTCTCTCTCTCTCTCTCTCTCTCTCTCTCTCTCAGATTGATGGTGCGTTTAATCGTGCATGGGAAAAAATAGATGGCGCTACACCAAAAACGATTCCTTTTTCTGACCTCTAGCCCTTAACTCTTGTCACTTCGGATATTTTGGATTCTATTGTTTTTAGAGGATTTACTAACGACAATTAACCGGAAAAAAAAATCATATATGAAGATATGTCACACATATATATATATCGAAAAGCTATTAAACGTCTTCAAAGTTTGAAACCTGAACACAGAAAATGTTTGTAATTACTGACACAATAACCACAGAAAAATCCGAGGGCTTGGCATGGAATATAGACGTTTCAATACCGTGGGAGCTAACTGGTATGAGTTAAATACAATATTTGTCTGTTGGCATTGAATGTAGATGTTCAATATCATGGGAGCGAAACTGAACACTTGTCTGGCGGCATGGAAAATCAATAACGTAAAAACAATCCTTGTCTGTTTGCATCCAAGATGAAAGGATGAAAAAACGAAAAGAACCTGACTACGAGACTGAATGGTGTCAGCTTTGTAGGTGCTCGTGTCTGCCTGCCTGTTTTTTTTTTTTTTTTTTTTTTTTTTTTTTTTTTTTTTTTTTTTTTTTTTTTTTTTTTTTTAAGCATCATCGGCCAGGCCACGCCGTTCACGTTCACGGAGTGCCGTGAACCTCCTCCATGCTGCTGCCTGTTAGGAACTCAAATCACGTGCTGATTCGCCTAACGGTTTTGGAGTTTCCTTGCCGACAAACAGGACCCTATGGTACACCTTGCTCCAACATGAAACGTTTACGCGCTTGTAACGAAACAAACAAAGAAAGAAGATAAAATGAGAAAGGAATGCGATCAAATAAGAATAGAATGAATACAGAATACATAAAAGACTTTTATTTTACTTTGTTCATAGCCTACCCCCGATCTCAGTGGGCTACATCTGGGCTGTTGCGTCGAAACCGATTTCATATGTCAGCCCCTCCTCTCCCCTAAAAAGTAACAGAAACACAGTGGATTCCAAACAGTCTACAAAAAAAAGTCCAGAGATTGGATTTATTTTCCACAATATCTAAAATCAAATGCAAAAATCCTGCCTAATTAAAAAAAAAAAAAAATCGAAACTCGAAACTCACACTTGGCGGAATAGCTGTTACGCGCATTGTAATGGACTGGCTATGAAGTATTTATGTGTGACGTCATGCAAAGCCCAACACTCCAAGAACATGTCTGTCATGCTGAGTTGTTTTTTATCACAGGGTATGCGCCATGGAGACTTAGCACCTTTGAAAAGAACCTAGAGTACGTGCAAAGACTGGCCTGTGAGAAATGGACACAGCGGGCAATCGTCTTTGCGGCGACCTATAGCAGTAGACCGAACATCCTTAAGGGTGTGGGCGGATCTGAACATGGTTATTATCTGTTTGGCTGTTTCTGTCCTCTTGTAGGGAGGCCTTTGACGTAACTGTGCTTTGGGTTTCAGATCTACGTAGGGGTTGAAAATCTAGGTAAATCTATATTTGTGACATTCTTGGTAAGACACTTCATTGCCTCGAATTGTGCCAGTGTGACGGTACGTATACGCAGCTTGTCATTATCAAATGTCAGATGGGTTCAAAGTGAAAACAATGAGGAGTTGAGGACGGCTGGGAGCACGACCAGCAGTGACCTGCAGAGCAGACAGTGAGTGACAGAGCATGAGGAAGTCATGAGGTCAGGACTGACAGACCGTCTTCAGTGCCAGACAGGGAGTGACAGAGAGGAAGTCATGAGGTCAGGACTGACAGACCGTCTTCAGTGCCAGACAGGGAGTGACAGAGCATGAGGAAGTCAGGAGGCCACGACTGACAGACCGTCTTCAGTGCTAGGACCAGGGCTATGAGTTCAGCAGTGTTGTTGGAGCTGTCAAAGGCAATGTGTTTTGTGACATTCTTGTGCAGGAACAGTTGAGCAATAAGCAGTGGCAGACACTTCTTTTCGTCAGACATGGAACCCGTCAGTAAATAGTTTTTCGTTGAAAAAAAAAGGAAATTTGGAACAAAGCTCGGCAAAATGTCTTGCATGCAAGAGAGCTATGGACAGAAGTGAGATCTGAGCGGATCTCATGTCTTCAATTTGTCCGACGGTCTGAAAACAATGAAGGATTAAAAAAAAAAAAAAAAAACCTCAATGCTCAGTGTCAGCGTTTTACAAATGAATACGAAAAACGAAAAACAAACAAGCACAGAATGAAATGAGAACAGATACAATCAGAATAAACGAAAAGTATGAAATTGAGAAAAAAAAATAAAGAAAGAAAGCATGTAAGAAGAGACCAAGCTCAAGTCAGAATAAAACAAAGTAAGAAAACAATCCAAAGTAAGAACGATACAAAGCCTGACAAATGACGGCCAGCCGACCAGCGACACGGACAGAGAAGGAGGAACCGCGCCCATTCCGCACTCCTAACCACCTGTCTCCACGTCACACACAACTGACCACCTGTCTCCACATCACACACAACTGACCACCTGTCTCCACAGAGCTGACCACCTGTCTGCCCATCACACACAACTGACCACCTGTCTCCACGTCACACACAACTGACCACCTGTCTGCACATCACACACAACTGACCACCTGTCTCCACAGAGCTGACCACCTGTCTGCCCATCACACACAACTGACCACCTGTCTGCTCATCACACATGCCGCACTCCTACCCAGCGGTCTCCACATCCAACACAGCAACTGCTAATGGACTGACACAGCACGCTGTTCATCGACAACTGATCACACTGACAGGAAGCACGGAGGGAGATGGAAAGAGAGGTGTGTGTGTGTGTGTGTGTGTGTGTGTGTGTGTGTGTCTGTGTGTGCGCGCGCGCGTGCCTG
Source organism: Conus betulinus (assembly GCA_016801955.1). NCBI lineage: Eukaryota > Metazoa > Mollusca > Gastropoda > Neogastropoda > Conidae > Conus > Conus betulinus. The sequence goes on along the minus strand of JADBJO010000827.1, from coordinate 86,048 downwards.
CATGCGTGTATGTGTGTGTGTGTATGTGAGAGAGAGAGAGAGAGAGAGAGAGAGAGAGAGAGAGAGAGAGAGAGAGAGAGAGTTTTTAATGAGGGTAAAAAAAATATGCCACAATGGTTATTTTGCACTAAGCTTCGAAAAAAAAAAATCCCAAATCAGAAAATTTACATGGATGATCATAACAGATAAATCATATATATATGGGAAATAAATAACAAGGGAAAATGATACAAATACACAGAAACTGCAAATAAATACACGCACCGAATGGAAAGGTTTAGAAACAAAAAAAAATCATCAAAACACGTACTGCTTTCCCTCTTTTGTATACATTCGTATGCATGCGCGCGCGCGCGCCAAGAATGGCAAAAACGCACATGCCAGAGCCGTATTGAAATAACGAAGCACACACACACACACACACACACACACACACACACAGAGAGAGAGAATAGGAAAGACAACTCTGTTGAAGGTGGCAAGACCTGTGACGACATTATCCAGAACCACTCAAAGGGTGTCTCTCCCCCCCCCCCCCCCCCCCCCCCCCCGCCCCCCGCAATTTCAGCGAATATTGTGTTTCTAACTGCTGTTATTTGATGATTGACGTAACGATTACTGCTCATGACAGCTTATAGAATGGTTATTATTTTTTTCGTTATATTTTTTTTCTTCATGTACCTCCATGATTTTGAAGAATCCATCGCCCGCCTGCTCAGTTACTGTAACATTCTGGACTAAGATGGCAGTTGTCATTGAACAAGTACGTGCGTGCGTGCATACGGTGAATGCCTGCACGCACCAGCGCACGCGCATGCGTGTGTGTGTGTATGTATGTATGTATGTATTTGGCTTGTATGCGTGCGTGTGCATGAGCGCGAGCATGAATGTGAGCGTGTGAAGTGGGTATGAATGCGTACGTGCGAGTGTGCACGCACATGCCTTAATCTTGTTATGCAATAAAAGCGATAAACTGCCTGCATCAAACAGCTGTCTGATATTGGGCCAGTTGACTGGAATGCCTGTGAAGGGTGTACCGACACCCAAACCCGGCAGGGCGACAAAACACGAGGCGAAGGATTGTGACGACACCCTCAGGGAGATGACACTGTGTCTGTTACCAATTTGTGTAATAAATTATCTGCTTCCTAGTTCACTTATGATTTTGTATCATTTTTCTTTATGAACAGATTGATTCTTTATGAACAGATTCATTAACATGTGCCCCTCCCCCCCCACCCCCAGCCCTCCCACCCTGACTTCCTCTCCTCCTCCCCCTCCTCCCTGCCTCCTACCACCACCATTTAACAAGCTTATCGCTTCTTATTAAAAAAAAAAAGAAAGAAGAACACACGACACACCACGCACGCACGCACGCACACACACACACACACACACACACACACACACACACGCACACACACACACACAACACGCGCACTCACAATTGCTCGCGAGCGCGACGATTAATTCCATGTGTATTAACTATGACCTACATACACTGTGTCATGTTCAAGGTACAAGAATAATTTCCACAGGCATCGATTTCATGGTATAATCGCCTGACATCGCCCTGAACGAATCAATGGATCCACTCAGCCCTGGACACCGACACTGAAGACATCGGAGGCTGATGAGAACACACCAAGTTGAAAGGAAAGCAAAGCAAATGAAATGAAACCAAGCGAGACAAAACAAAATAAAACAATAAACAACACAAACTACGTCGTACCTGACTATGTCGTAAAGACATCTTGCCAAAGAACTGTTCTGAACCTCTTTGAAACATTAAAAATCCCCTCATCGTTTAACGATATGCAATGAAGCGAGCAGAAACATGACGTATTTTCATACTGTTATGATTTCATTTAAAACAACGTGCCTCAAATTATAAACATAGAGTATTAGAACAGCTATCTCTGAAACATCAATTCACCAATCAACGCAGTTTTATTTCAACAAAGAAGTTTCATAAAGCATGTTTAAAAAAAAAAAAAATCCCGTGAGACAATAGTCACTAATCGTGGTCTGGTTGCAATTATAAAAAGCAGACATTATAAAATGTTTTGTACTCGCTAGATGTGCCACTGTTATGTTATTGATAAGATACCCCTGGAGACATTTCATTCACACACACACCACACACACACACACACACACACACACACACAGAGAGAGAGAGAGAGAGAGAGAGAGAGGGAGGAACTATATCATACACAGACCGAATGAGTCACCATTTTGTTGGGCCTGCCATTAATTGCTTTGGCAAGCATCAGTTTCTTCAGCATTAACAATACAATGAAAAAGAAGTACAAACATCATCAGACCAACAAAATCGGAGAGAGAGAGAGAGAGAGAGGGGGGGTGGGGGGGGGGGGGGGGGGGGGGGGGGGTGGGGGGGGGTGGTAGTAAGATGGAGTTATTCAACATTTTAACAGTCGGTGAGTGAACAGTGGTTGGGGGCTAATCTTTTCTGCCACACTGGTAAACAACACTGCAACTTTGCGAGTATAAAACAAAGCTTATAAAACACAAAAAAAAAAAAAACAAATAAAAGCTGATTGGAGAGACGGAAAGAGGGTAGAGGGGCGGGGGAGGGGGGAGAGGGGAGCGGGGACGAGATATGAGGAGTGGGAGGATGGAGATAGAAAGGGGGGAATTAGGAAGCGGTTTTCTTTTCGTTTTTTTTTTCCTTGTAACTGATTGCATAGGGTCCCGGTGAATCCCCATTTTCTTTTTCCTCAGCTCAGTATTGAGAGGACTGCTTGCTTGGGGAAAGGCTTCCTTTCCAGCATCAAACACCACGGTAAAAGATGAAACACAGGTACCCTCTGGCAAAGAATCAGAAAAACACTCGGGGGAGAGAGAGAGAGAGAGAGAGAGAGAGAGAGAGAGAGAGAGAGAGAGAGAGAGAGAGAGAGCAGAGACTTAGAGACAGAGAGAGAGAGAGAGAGAGAGAGAGATGCAACTTAAACGAGAGAGAGAGAGAGAGAGAGAGAGAGAGAGAGAGATGCAACCTTAAACGAGAGAGAGAGAGAGAGAGAGAGAGAGAGAGAGAGAGAGAGAGAGAGAGAGCGAACGAACGACGACGAACGAAATTTTCTTTTACCAGGGTAATGAGATAAGCAAACTGTACATGCTTTCTTCCACCCAGCCCTGGAGAAAATTAAAAAAAAGAGGAGAAGAAGAAGAGAAAAAAAAGAAAAAAACAATGGAAAACATGCAAGTCATTATAGCAACTACAGGGGAAAAGGCGAATACACAAATCGATTATTAGACTATGAGAGAGAGAGAGAGAGAGAGAGAGAGAGAGAGAGAGAGAGAGAGAGAGAGAGAGAGAGAGAGAGAGAGATTACTCTTATAAAGCAGACACATGGTAACGTACATATTCTTAAACTTGGAGCTTGATAAAGACACACACACACACACACACACACACACACACACACACACACCGGTCTCGCGGCCCTCCGTATGTACCTCCCAAGTGTAGTGTAATCAAATGACGTACAATGTTATAGCGCAGTACCAATCTTTTCAACATGGAAACTTGCCGTATCTATTCAACTATTCCTTATACATGTACAGCAAAACGAAATCGTGGTTGCAGACGTCATGTCAAAAGTTGAACCAGTGACATCTGTCTGTCATGTTTTTTTTTTTTTTTTTTTTTTAACATAATTATAAAATGACAATGACGTTACACTTTGGTGTCCTCTCTCGCGCTCGTTATGGTGAATATTGGAAAAGTTTACTGAGAATAACGTCACATTCTGGTGTCCTCTGTCACATGTCACTGCAGATATTGGAAGAGTTTCACTGATCACGGTGTCATCGGACTGTCTCAGCGACCAGAGACAGGCTGCAGAATAAAATACAAATAGCTGTGTAAAAGCGAAAAAAAAAATAAAAAGGAACACACACACACACACACACACACACACACACACACACACACACACACACACACTTTTTTTTCTAAGTGAGTGAACACCAATGTTCTGACCAGTTTATGAAATTCGAAATGATCTACCTGCACCGTTTAATCCAACAAACATAACCATGGTAATAAAGCTGCAATTAAAAGGACAGCCAGTCGAATCAAGTACTCCCCCAACTTAAAAACGACATGTAAACCAGCAAAATCCCAAGGAAAAAAAAAACACGGATTCAAAAGCAACGGAAGGGGTTAATTCAGCGGAATGGGGCGAGTTTCAAATGGACTGTAATGGTGTGAGTTGGGGCAAAAACCGAAGTTATAATAGTTGGGGAGCAAAATATTCAGCTACGTTTGACAGATTGGACCAATCAACAAACTACGGTTTGAAGGTATACTGAGTAAATATGCCACTATCGTAATATATTTAGTAAACTGAAAATAACATATATACGCAAACTATTATACCGTTTAGTAAACAAACAGATAAAAAGCAAATCAATAGATCTAGGAGCGTGTACAATTAATGGCCCACACTCTGCATGGTTTACGTTTTGAAAACAGGCACCAAGACAGGCAGACCCTCGAGAACTTCGTCCCCACCCCTCCCTCCCGCCCCACCCCGCCCCTCTCCCAATCTCTGCCAACGACACACTTAAAAAACAACACAAAAAAAGGTACCGACAGCCAAACTTTGATCCGTAAACTGTATGCTGCAAAAGGTTACTCACTCAATATTCTGCGTCAAATCACCAATGAGAGAGAGAGAGAGAGAGAGAGAGAGAGAGAGAGAGAGAGAGAGAGAGAGAGAGAGAGAGAGAGTTGTATCACATGGATTCTGTGATCCCATGATTTTTTTTTTTCCTGTGTCACAAACCCCTAGAGCAGCAAAAAGAAGTTTCGGGGATTGCGGAGATTTGAACCACAGGCTGATCACAGATTTTATCTCAGGGAAGTGACAATGATGGCATGACATTCGTAGACAAAATCTGTCTTTGAAATCAAAGAAAAGGACTGGCAAACGATGGATAAATAAATCAATAAAACAAACAAACAAACAAACAAATCAAAAGATAGAACCAAACATAATCAATTGAAGAAGGCTGTGGACGAAAGACAGAAAGAACAGCAAAGCCATCTTGCACAAACCTAGCCATAATATAGATACCCCTCAAAAATCTGCTGCGGATCTTTTAAGATATCACACAAAAAAGTTTGAACACATCTGGATGTAGTAATTATAGACAGAAAAGTTGTTGTGACAGAAAAGTCTGTCACGATCTGTTGTGAACTGAAGCGTGTTGCGCAGCATGTACTTTCTATAACACTTCCCTCCCTAAGAGAGTTAAAGAGAGCTCCTGAGTTCACTGTGTGTGTGTGTGTGTGTGTGTGTGTGTGTGTGTGTGTGTGTGTGTGTGTGTGTGTGTGGTGTGTGTGTGTGTGTGTGTATCCAAAGCAAACTTAGAGGGGTACATATACCACACTGGGTCTTGCTGTCAATCCATCGGAATCGTTTCAGTAGCTATCGGGTCCAGTCTATGGGCTGGGCCATTGCGTAATCCTGTACAGTCAGAACATCCCAGTTCTTCCAGTGCTTAAGAATCAATGAGAAAAAGAAGGACCTAAAAGTACAGGCCGTAAGTGGAAACACTCTGCAGACTTTGTAAACAGTATCAACTCATCATGCATCGGCATTGGGAGCCAGTGATCGTGTTGTAGAGAAGCAGTTCACATGCTCACGACATCGTCTAAGTTCAGATGGGAGCAAACGCATTGAACAAAGTTAATACATAGAGGTTTACCTGGCACAGGCACACTGTCGAACTGCTGCAGATGGCTTCCGCACATGACTGGGATGTAGGGCAATTCTAAAACAACTACTGCCACGGCATTTTCCAACCAACCCTTTCCGCCGATTCTGGATGCGCATTTTTGACGTGAACTCTTCTAGAACAGAGTTGGAAGCGACGATGTTTGGAAAATATTTGTGATACTGGGACAAACTTCTTTCAAACACTGCAAGAACGACGAAGTGAACGCTGCTAATGTCCTACCGGACTTCGTCCACAGCCCAGCCAAACACGCGCACACGCAGATGTGCATGAGTGACGTTCTCTTGCACGGAAGATACGGACCAGCAGTTTCTCCAATCTCCAAGATTTCCCGGAACATGCTGGATCTCTGATTGGGTCTGCCTTACCCGAGAACAGAGAAAGTCAACTGCCAGAAACATTCTAAACATGAACGTGACGTCGGTGGACACTACGATCGACAGATCACCTACAGTATGTATGCTGTTTCGGCCAGGGGGAAAACTGACCCTTTAAAGACAGGGCCGGATCAGTTACCTGTGAGTGGAAGGGGGCACCGAAAGGGGAACTGGCGGTCTTCGCCATCAGGGGGACGAGGGGGCGAGGGGAGTGGGGAGAAGGGAGGCAAGTAACGAGCAAAAAAAACAAAAACAAAACCCAACTCTCGCCAACCAAGGTGGGAAAAAGGCCAGACGGGTCTCAAACCACGGACAGACAGACATACTGACAGATTCACGATTACTGTGGCATAACTACTGACTTTTTCTTGTGAGTTTTTCCCTGACTTTTTTTCTGTTTTTTTTTTAGTCTGAGTCTTTTTTCCCCCTTAATCTTCATGAAACGTTTTTACTGCCCCCCCCCCCCCCCCCCCCCCCCCCCCGCCGCCGCCTGACTTGTCTTTCCCAGCACCGTGCTGGCTGACTGCCGTTCAGCTTGTGGATCAACAGCAGGCGATAATGGTGATGCACGGCACATCTTGTAGCGCTCAACCCCCCCGTCAGTGGTTACGTGTTGATTGCATGGACTCCATGGACCCCCCTACCCCCTCTCCGTCTGTGTGAGACGTGGCCAGTCTATGAACATCCCATAAATTCCTGGAGAATGTTGTTATCAGTGTCACATGACTCAATTGTAATGTTTACACATATGAATGCTTCCCCCTGCCCTTTCAAAACTGTGCATAGCCACACATTTTGATCACACAACAGACGGAAATATATATATTTCCGGCTTGCTTGGGTACCAATATGCCACGTAACATTCCTGGCTTCTTTCCAGTTATCCCCGCCGTGATACTTGACGTGACATGCGGGCAGCTGCTACACAACCAGTGCCATAATCAGTGATGAGCACCCTCTGCCTACGACCTGGTCAATTTTCATTCAGTCTCCTTTCTTTTTCTTGCCGTTTTTACATGGGTTACTAACAGTCCACCCGCATCTAACGTAATCACTGAGTAATGCACTACAGGTGGTTTAATATTGATTAAAAATGCTGAATCAGTAGAACTGAAACAACTGAGAAATAATGGTTTACGCCAGGGAATTTTTGTTGGGACATACTCCTCAGACAACAAGTGACTTCGCTCAGGAAATTCATGGCAGGTTTCTAGAGCGCTTTCCCTCCGACGAAGGGCTACCGCGCGCGGCCGTTCACGGAATAGTTCCAGAATCGGCTGGGGAAGCTGCCGCTCCGAACGTGCCAGGGCAGTTCTAGAATCACCCCACACTCCCCAGTGGAGTGCCAGCTATGCATAAGACAAGCCATTACACTTTGGTAAAACAAACAGAAACATGCATCGACATTACTGCACAAAGCAATCTCTGGTGTGGTCAAAACGAGGTGTTTGTAAAAAAAACCTTCATCCAGACATTGGCACAAAAAACAGCATCATAAACTGAGTATAATCGTAATAATATATAGGTCGCTCTGCAATAAAAAAAAAAAATGGTGTGGAAGAAACAGCGCACTGTTAAAAAAATGCAAATCAAATCACGAGAGAGAGAGAGAGAGAGAGAGAGAGAGAGAGAGAGAGAGAGAGAGAGAGAGGTGGTGAGCGGCTGTGTGTGTGTGTGTGTGTGTGATGTGAGCGCAAAAAAGACATTTATATGTTAAACGCACAGCACGCGAATAAGCTTTTATGTTCAGGGACAGAAAGCCCTTACCGCACGTCAACATGGCTAATCATTGCATATGTGTATATTTAACGACTGTGGTCATCACTTGTACGGACCAGCTTAGTCCTTTTGTATTCATTGGTATGTTTGGTGGAGCACGCACAGGAGAAGGGGGGGGGGGGTGAGGGGATGGAGAGGAGGGGGAGAGAGAGAGAGAGAGAGAGAGAGAGAGAGAGAGAGAGAGAGAGAGAGAGAGAGAGAGAGATGGAGTGTAGCAACAGATTATCTTCATAATCTTACCCTGTTCATTATCAAACACACACACACACACACACACACACACACACACACACACACACACACACACACACACACACGCACGCACGCACGCACGCACGCACGCACACACGCACAAAGCACTATTTTAAATTTGCAGCCCCGTTTTACACATCAGTGAACGACAACAAAAATACTCCTCAAAATAAGAACAGTGGTGACAGCCCAACTCTCTCCCACATGAAGGAAAACAACAAAACAATGAAAACAGACAACCAGCCATGCCTATGTGCCAGTGAACCAAATCATGAATCATGGTTCCATCCTAGGTCATGTATGAGAAGGCAAAATCTTCAGCAAAGTATGGTGATAACTGGCTCCAGTGATATTTCACGTGGATGCAGATCTGAACGAAAGCGTTTGATCAACGGTATGTGTCTCGCTGAGAATGCCAACAATCACTGTTACTGTGGTGTGAAACGCCCAGCCTTTACATAGTAATATATAACACTCGCCACAAATTATTACACAGGTCAATACAAGTCATGGTTCACGGTTCCGTTCTGGAGATTCTGGCCTCTTTGAACTCAGACACTGCCACACAAAGTCCTGTTATTCGTCTTGCAGGTCCTTTAAACCACCAATGTCAGTGAAACAAAAGGTTCTAGAACGTATGAAAACATACAAAAACAAGAACACACGTAGAGAAAAGAAGCCCTGACATACGGGTATATCGGCTTTCAGTCTCATGTCGGTAGAGTTCCTGTACAATCCTAGACACACTGGGATCACTCAATGAACAGAGAAGTGTTTACACATTGCTTCATCATGAATAATTCATACACCACTTCAGGATAGGTGTTTTGTGCATGCTTTCCCCTCGTAGTCAGTCCCCAAAAGTATAGTTCTGTGCTTTCAAATGCCAAACAGGACGATGCCGTCTTTTGCCTGGTAGCGGTCTGGACTTGGAAGGATAGTCATAACCCACTGGTATGGAGGAGAACGCCAGGGGGTGAGAAACGTCTTGCTGCCCTAGTGATCTTATCAACGGTCTTGGATGGTCATCCACGGAGCGTTCCAACCAGCCTCTAAGACACCGTGAAGGGGTAAGAGGGGTCAGGGCCGACAGAGAGAGGTGGACAGGCGGTATTGCTGAGTGGACCGGGAAGAGCTTGGCCACAGCACGCTCTCGCCCACACCAATCACAGGAGGAGACAACCGGCGCAGCGTTCATCACGGTGATGTCCCCTACTGCCTGTGTGGGTTCCAGGGTAGGACAACAGTCAGCTTGTGAACCGAGCATGATGCGAAGTGCGACAAACATGTGGAGTTTGTTTCCCGTGTTCGCATCACAGCGAATCGATCCACGTTGCTGGGACGAAGCAAGCTCCTGCTTTTCCATGCCCCGTCTCTGATGTGGAGAATGAAGGTAGACTGCAGGACGAAATGATACAGCAGGAGGGTTGGGGGAAAAAAGTCTTCAATAAGCTGGTCTGAATGGAACTGCTTCACTGTCTTCAAATGGGAAGAAAATCAATATCTAAAAGAGACAAAAGTGTTCAAGGTTGTTCGGGATCCAAGTCTCCGGATGCGTCGGTGACACGGAATATTCTGTCTTTTTTTTTTTTTTCTTCGTAGCCGTTGTTATTGCTATTGATGGTAGTGATGGTAATGATGATGACAGTGTGTGTGTGTGTGTGTGTGTGTGTGTGTGTGTGTGTGTGTGTGTGTGTGTGTGTGTGTGTTAGTGTGTGTGTGTGTGTGTGTTTGTGTGTGTGTGTGTGTGTGTGTGCGTGCGTGCGTGCGTCGAGCGTGCGCGCGCGCGTGTGTGTGTGTGTGTGTGTGTGTGTGTGTGTGTGTGTGTGTGTGTGTGTGTGTGTGTGTGTGAGAGAGAGAGAGAGAGAGAGAGAGAGAGAGAGAGAGAGAGATGAGAGAGAGAGACAGACAGACAGGCACGCACAGAGACAGAGATGGGTAAGAATGTATGTGAGTGTGCATGTCCTTGGCTTGATCATGTTATACAAAGTTGCATATTTTCATTACCAGCAAAAAATGCTATGTCGGCTTTTAAGACAGAAAACGAAACAACGAAACCACACAATCAAAACAATACAACAAGAGATTCACTGGCAGCTCAAGAAAATTCATGGCACGTGATCTCCATCCAATCAAATGCCATGACATTCTCACTAAACACTTTCTCCTTCAACGAATGGAAGCTTGGACAGCTAGAGGAGATGGGCTCCGTCAAGCATTTCCCGTTGCCCACTGAAATGTCACGATGGACATTAAGGCTGCAACATCCTCCCCCCCACATATTCAACGTAACTGTGATGATGAACGACCACCACTGGATAATAAAAATAAAAACAAAAGTCCTTTCTTTCACCATAAAGATGATCCAAAACACCATAAGAACAGACCATAAACCCATAAGAATCGAAACTCTAGAACTGGTGAAGCACTCAAAAAAAAAAATAACAAAAAAAAAAAAAAAAAACCCTTTCAACACGATGCCGTATTCTCCACATGTCCGGTAGTCAGCGAGGTCCCTTCATCAGCGACAACGTCCACCTCCTCCTCTTCGTCCACCTCCTCCTCTTCGCCCACCTTGGTCATCTCGATGTCGTCGGAAGGCGCTGGGCGGCTGATCAGACGCTGGTACTCGTGGCTGTCCTTGTCCCTGCGCTGGGCCAGCGAGTCGTAGTGGTAGGCTGAGCCAGAGTTCTTCTCCTTCTTCCGGGCGGCGTCGGCCTGGGGAAGGTCTTCAGCCCCCTCCTCCTGCTTCCTCCTCGTCACCGTCACATCACAGCTGGCGCTATTATCACTCTGGAGAGGGTGAACAGGGAGGAGGAGGACGAGGAAGGAGGCGAGGAGGAAAGAGGCTTTGCCGGTGACTACAGCAGCGGGGTCGTCTTTAGTCAAGCTCAACACGGCCTCTTCCCCGACCGCCCCGCAGTCTCCGGAGGCGGGGGGCTTAGCGGCGGCCCCTTGAACAGGGGAGGAGGCCACATTGTAGTAGTCCGTGTCGTTTTCCTCAGAAATGACGTCATCTTGATCCATCTGACGCTGCTGCTGCTGCTGCTGCTGCTGGGTTTCCCTTTTCTCCCTTCTCTGGGACTCACGTTGTTGAGACTCCCGTTGCTGGGACTCCCGTTGCTGGACTCCCGTTGCAGGATGTCGCCGTTCCTTGCAGCACTTCCTTGACGTTGCTCTCGTCGGGGTCGTGGGGCACGTGCGCCCCGCTCTCCACCCCGTGCGTCTCGTACGTGCACATGGGCGGGGCGGTGGCCCTGGTGAAAGGATCCTCGTGGCTGGCTGCCCCGGGCTCCTTGAAGATGTCCGTGTAGCGGGGCAAACCTGAGTCGTTGATTTCCGCGTACTCCGACTCGCACACCTTGTTCTCTGTCGTCTCCTCGTCGTCCGCCCCCGCAGCCTCCCTTCTGGCCTTGCAGCTCAGAGGACTCTTCAGCGTCTGAAAACCACGAGAGATCTGTGAACACTGCACAGCCACGTGATGTTGATGATGATGATGATGATGATGATGATGATGATGATGATGATGATGATGATGATGATGATGATGATGATGATGATGATGATGATGATGATATATGATTTGATTACTATATATTTTCATTACTGTTATTATGACGTGGATAGTTAGAACTCTTTCTATCTTGACTGAGCTCAGAGAGTTTACAACAAAAAAAACAAACAAACAACAAAACGAAACAATACATAACACAAATTGGCAGCTATGTAAATGTGCACGCAAATGAAAAAGTTAGCACACCCAGTATTGAAAACGGTCATATTGAGAAACGCCACCAACACCCCCCACACAAGAGCAAACGAACATAGATACATACTTGTGCACATCAGCTCACAGACGCCTGTGCTCGTAAGCTAACACACACACACACATGCACGCACGCACGAAAGCACGCACGCATGCACGCACACACACACACACACACACACACACACACACACACACACACACACACACACACACACACACACACATATGCACGCACGCACAACGAGGGGGAAAGGACGAGGTGCTCACGGCAGGAGGAGGTCATTACAGTGCCCACTGAACAGACGGGTTGTAAGTCATTACAGTGCCCACTGAACAGACGGGTTGTAAGTCATTACAGTGCCCACTGAACAGACGGGTTGTAGGTCATTACAGTGCCCACTGAACAGACGGGTTGTAGGTCATTACAGTGCCCACTGAACAGACGGGTTGTAGGTCATTACAGTGCCCACTGAACAGACGGGTTGTAAGTCATTACAGTGTCCACTGAACAGACGGGTTGTAGGTCATTACAGTGCCCACTGAACAGACGGGTTGTAGGTCATTACAGTGCCCACTGAACAGACGGGTTGTAGTAGGTCATTACAGTGCCCACTGAACAGACGGGTTGTAGGTCATTACAGTGTCCACTGAACAGACGGGTTGTAGGTCATTACAGTGCCCACTGAACAGACGGGTTGTAGGTCATTACAGTGCCCACTGAACAGACGGGTTGTAGGTCATTACAGTGTCCACTGAACAGACGGGTTGTAGGTCATTACAGTGCCCACTGAACAGACGGGTTGTAGGTCATTACAGTGCCCACTGAACAGACGGGTTGTAAGTCATTACAGTGTCCACTGAACAGACGGGTTGTAAGTCATTACAGTGTCCACTGAACAGACGGGTTGTAGGTCATTACAGTGTCCACTGAACAGACGGGTTGTAAGGTCATTACAGTGCCCACTGAACAGACGGGTTGTAGGTCATTACAGTGCCCACTGAACAGACGGGTTGTAGGTCATTACAGTGTCCACTGAACAGACGGGTTGCAAGTCATTACAGTGCCCACTGAACAGACGGGTTGTAGGTCATTACAGTGTCCACTGAACAGACGGGGTTGTAGGTCATTACAGTGTCCACTGAACAGACGGGTTGTAAGTCATTACAGTGCCCAATGAACAGACGGGTTGTAAGTCATTAGAGTGTCCACTGAACAGACGGGTTGGAAGTGCAGACCTGGAGCGATGACAGAAACTATGCATGGCGGACAGACAAAAAAAAGTTTGTTCCAGATAACAGGGGCAAAGGGAGGGAACTTTCCAATCATTTCAAGCACCAGTCAGATCATGTTACCATTCCCGGTGCGTGTGGGTGGAAAATGATGGCGGTACAATCAGAAAAGTGCTCTCTGTCAGAGCTCAAGCCCTTGCCTGTATAGCAGACGACTGAGTGGATTTTAAACTGAAAGACGCTTATCAAGAGACAAGATGGTTTCCATGTTTGTTTCCCCCAAACTCTGTCTCCTTTGCCAAGATACGTTGACATGTATGTCTGGTTTGTGGCTTGCTGTATTTTGTAAACTTGCAAGCGATTGGTGCCGGA
>JADBJO010000827.1:42500-65000 GCA_016801955.1 Conus betulinus | reverse complement strand
GACAAGAAGGGAGGGGGTAACAGAACAATAACATTTCCCTCTTCTTTCCTGCAAACAAATAGTACACATTTATTCCCAGTGTGTATCAAATCAAAGGTCAACAAAAACAAAATAAAATCGTAACATTTCCTTACGTCCTCAGAGAGAGAGAGAGAGAGAGAGAGAGAGAGAGAGAGAGAGAGAGAGAGAGAGAGAGAGAGAGAGAGAGAGAGAGAGAGAGAAAATTTTCAGAAAGATCGGCAAGAACTTTCTGAGATTTTCCATAAAGAAGAAAACCATTATGGGCCGTTAGTAACGGCTATAACGGTAAACTTAAACATCGGGCATCATCCGTGACCCATAATGAACATACCTACAACTGTTTAGAAATATCGGCCACCTACTTTCTGAGATATTCCATAAAGAAGAAAAAGCGTTACAGGCCGTTAGCCGTTTAGTAACGGCTATAACGGTAAACTAAAACATCGGGCATCATCCGTAACCCATAATGAACATACCTGCCAATGTTCACAAAGATCGACCAAGTACTTTCTACGACATTCCATAAAGAAGAAAAAAGCATTACAGGCCGTTACAGCCGTTATTAACGGCTATAACGGTAAACTAAAACATCGGGCATCATTCGTAACCCATAGTGAACATACCTGCTAATGTTCACAAAGATCAGCCAAATACTTTCTGAGATATTCCAAAAAGAAAAAACACGTTACAGGCCGTTACAGCCGTTAGTAACGGCTATATAACGGTAAACTAAAACATCGGGCATTATTCGTGACCCATAATGAACATACCTGCTGATGTTCACACAGATCAGGCCACGTACATTCTGAGATATTCCATGAAGAAGAAAAAGCGTTACAGGCCGTTACAGCCGTTAGTAACGGTATAACGGTAAACTAAAACATCGGGCATTATTTTTTACCCATAATGACACACCTACTAAATTTTTCAGGAAGATCGGCTGAGTGTTTTCTGAGATATTCTTAAAAGAAGAAAAAGCATTACAGTCTGTTACAGCCGTTAGTAACGGCTATAACGGGGGGTAAACTAAAACATCGGGCATCATCCGTAACCCATAATGAACACAACTGCTAATTTTCACAAAGATCGGCCAAGTACTTTCTGAGATATTCCATGGAGAAGAAAAAAACCGTTATAGGCCGTTACAGCCGTTAGTAACGGTATAACGGGAAACTAAAACATCGGGCATTATTTCTGACCAATAATGAACATACCTAAAAATTTTCAGAAAGATCGGCCACGTGCTTTCTGAGATATTCTATAAAGAAGAAAAACCGTTACAGGCTGTTACAGCGTTAGTAACGGCTATAACGGGGTGAACTAAAACATCGGGCATCATCCGTGACCCATAATGAACATACCTGCTATTTTCGCAAAGTTCAGCCAAGTACTTCATGAGATATTCCATATGAAGAGAAGAAAAACCGATACAGGCCGTTACAGCCGTTAGTAACGGTATAAAGGTAAAACTAAAACATCCGGCATCATCCGTGATCCATATTAAACATACTAAAAATTTTCAGAAAGATCGGCCACGTGCTTTCTGAGATATTCTATAAAGAAGAAAAAACCGTTACAGGCTGTTACAGCCGTTAGTAACGGCTATAACGGGTGTGAACTAAAACATCGGGCATCATCCGTGACCCATAATGAAACATACCTGCTAATTTTCGCAAGATCACCCCGTTATAGCCGTTTTAAAAAAAGGAGGAATTACAAAATAACTCATCTGGAAAGGATCACTGAGTGGCAACCCTCCTCCGCCTCGAAAAAGCAAACAAACCAACAGACAAAATAAACAGAAAAGTTAACAAACCAACAGACAAATAAACAGAAAAGCAAACAAACCAACAGACAAATAAACAGAAAAGCAAACAAACCAACAGACAAATAAACCTTGCTCCATTCCTTCTCCCCTTCCTTTCCCGTTCCCTCATCATCCCAACTCCGTCTCTTCCTGCACGTCGCCATTCACCCTTCCTCCTGTTTAGGCTTCATCCTCCCTAACATCAGATCTTACGCAAAACAAAAACAAGCAGGAGAGAGAGAGAGGAGAGAGAGCGAGAGAGGAGAGAGAGGAGAGGAGAGAGAGAGAGAGAGCGAGAGGAGAGAGAGAGAGAGAGAGAGGAGGGAGAGAGAGAGAGAGAGAGAGAGAGAGAGAGGAGAGAGAGAGGAGAGAGGAGAGAGAGAGAGAGGAGAGAGAGTTTATTTGAGAGAGAGGGAATGACGGAGAAGAGGAGAGAGAGAGAGAGAGGTCTTCGATAGTTTATTTATTTCCTTCAGAAACGTAAAAAATGATTAAACAACAAACACCGCTATTTCAATGAAAAAAATACATTTGTCGATCATCTGGATCCGCACACCATGGCCTTTGCAAAGGTTCTTCAGGATATTGAAAAAAAAGAGAACAGATTCACAATGATGTTTAAACTCTGTAAATTATTACTTACAAACATGCGACACCTCGTAAACTTCTAGCTCGCCCTTTGAAAACAAAACTTACAACTATTTCTTTTTAAAAGTTTGAACCCGATTTCTTTCCATTTCCTTTTACACTTCTATCACCATCTGTAAAACGCTCGGTGGTTTTGTCGCTCTTTGTTTCTCTCCCTTTCGTTGAATCATTGCAAGTTTTTTTTTTTTTTTAATGTACCCTGTTGGAGGTTTTCAAATAATAACATCATTGTAGGCTTCCTTTATGTACCATTCATCTAATCTTATGACAGCTTGATGGATGAAATGGGAAAAAAAAGCAATTACACACACACACACACACACACACACACACACACACACACACACACACACAAGTATTACCTTCCGCTTTCTTACACTTCAGGTCTCCCTCACAGCAAACTTTCTTGGTGCGATACATCACCACCTTCTGCGATGGAATGTCCACCAGATCTAATCTGTCAACACACACACACAATATAATTATAAATCAGCATGACTCCATTACACAACAAACAGTGTGAATAAACATGTTTCGATAAATCAGAGGCGTACAGCTAAGTAAAAAGAGAAAGAGGGGCAGCAGTGTGGCTGGCGGGCGGGTCCTTCAGCCAGGGGAGGCACTCACCTGCGTGTTGCAGGATCTCTTTGTTTAGGGTGCGATCCGGAAACCCTACATACCACGGATTTCTCTTCCAAACATCTCTCTCTCTCTCTCTCTCTCTCTCTCTCTCTCGAGCCGCGCACGAAACGAACGCCAGGCTTCCTTCTTTCTCCCCAACCCACATGTCCTTTTCCTTCTCACTCTCTCTCCCTCCTTTCTCCTTCTTTCTCCTCCTCCTCCTCCTGTGTTGTGTGTGTGTTGTGAGGAGAGAGAGCTCAGAGAGATAGAGAGAGAGAGCGAAGAGAGAGGAGAGAAGAGAAAGAGATAGAGGAGGTGTGAGAGTATTGCGGTGTGAGAGGAGACTTCAGGTGGGTGTGTGTGTGTGTGTCCATGTTGTGTAGAGCTGTGTTCACAAGCACGTTGAGAGGAGAGAGAGGAAGAGTGAGAGAGAGACAGAGAGAGGAGGAGTGAGAGGAGTTGTCTTTGTGTGGCGAGATTTGGATGAGAGAGAGGAGGAGAGAGGGCGAGAGAAGGAGAGGAGAGAGGAGAGGAGAGGGTGAGAGAGAGTGTGTGTGTGTGTATTGTGCGCGGCGCGCGCACGTGCACTTTACACACGTGGGTATTTGCGAAGCGTGTCCGTAACGTCCATTGTGCGTTAAGATAGTATGCTTCTGTACGCCTGGGCCTGGTGACACAAGTGCACAGGGGAGTGCCGGGTTGTAGAGACTTTGAGAGGCTTTGGGGGTGGAGGTGGAAAAGCTGGGCTGGAAGAGGATGATAAGCGACACGGGGGTAGACAGGAAAGGCCGGGGGAAGGCGGAAGTGGTGGGGGTGGGGGTGGGGACCCGGGAGGAAAAGGGAAGACGAAATAAACGGAAACAAGGGTCCGACCAGTGGAGTATTGGCAGGCAGCCGTTGGCGTGACGGTGCCGAAGGAGGAAGCTCTTTCCCACAGTACCGCCAGATATGCGTGTCAAAGAGCCAGGCATCTCCTTTATAATCCGCCCCCTCAGCCGGTAACACGCATGCCACACATAGACCCCCATCATGCCCGGCCTGTCGGGGGCTGACTACACAAGGCTATGCACCTACCTCATCGGTATAAAACTGGAGTGCGAAAGAGGTTTGGGAAAAAGGGCAGCATAAAACAGAAGGCAAGGAAGAGTGCACAATAGCTAGGCAGATAAAATTGATAAAGTAGAGAAATGTCAGCAAATATGGGGAACTGCATATACATTAGGTACGAAAACAATGTGCGTGTAGAAAGGAAGAAGAGGAGTATAAATATGACGTAACAGAAGTGCAAGAGAGAGAGAGAGAGAGAGAGAAAAGAGAGAGAGAGAGAGAGAGAGAGAGAGTACACACACACACACACACACACACACACAACACACACACAAACACACACACGGGATTAAAGTCCCCTGGGGATGACCACAGTAGTCGAAATATTGAGAAAACTTCAACGTGGTTGTGGTTTGGTTCTTTGCTCGGATGTTCTAATATATATATATATATATATATTTGAACCCAGATGCTAAAAAGGAAGATAAAAAACTACTTATGTTTTTAAGTCATGGAGATCGCCACCTGTATATAGAGGAAATGAAACCTTTTGAAGAAAGCATGAAAAAACTAATAATAGTCCAAAATGACAAAAAAAAATTCATAAAGGCTGACAAGACAAGCAATTTCTATAAAATGGAACCTAATGAGTACTCTCAACTCCTCAACAAACAAGAATATTCAGAAAAATTATAAAAAAGCTGATAAGACTATATATGACAACATCTGCAAAAAAGAAAAGGAGCTTGTGCACCACATGGATTTAGGTGATAGGATAGAAACAACAGCAATAAAAGAAGCTTTCATAACCCTTAAAGACCACACAAACCTAACTTCCATAACAACCCTACTTGCAGACTAATAAACCCATCAAAATCTGAACTAGGCAAGATCAGTAAAAAAAAAAAATCTGGAAAAAAAAGCAAGAGGAGGACATAAAAACAAACACTGAATATAATCTCTGGAAAAATAGTTATGAAGTTATCCAATGGTTTAAAGAATTGAACAAACAGAAAAACACAATGTTCATTACTTTCGACATAGTGGATTTCTACCCTTCTATTGATGAGGAATTACTTACTAAAGCTTTAAGATTCGCCAACAAATACACAAATATAAACAGATTCTGAGATGGAAATTATTTTCCACACCAAGAAAACCCTCCTCCATAGCAACAATGAAACTTGGATTAAAAAAAAAAAAAAGCAAAAACTCCTCCACATTCGATGTCACGATGGGATCTTATGATGGAGCTGAAACCTGTGAATTGGTTGGACTCTTCATGTTGTCTCATATACAGAAAATACTTGGTAAACAGGTTGGCCTATACAGAGATGATGGCCTTGCCATGCTAAACAATAAACCCAAAACCATTGAAAACAAGAAGAAAGAACTTTGTAAAATTTTCCAAAGCCATAACCTAAAAATTACAGTAGAAGCTAACAAAAAAATAGTAAATTACTTAGACATAACATTAGACCTCAAGGATCATACATACAAACCATACAAAAAACCTAATGACACACCTGTCTACGTAGACATCAAAGTAACCATCCACCCTCCATTCTAAAAACCATACCTAATGGTATAAACAAAAGACTGTCTAAACTGTCATGCAATGAGAAAGCATTTAACAGTGCAGCAGCCGAATACCAAGAGGCGCTGTATAAAAGTGGTTACAACTACAAATTACAATACAACCCAGATAACAACACGAACAGCAATAAGAAAAACAGGAAAAGAAAGATTATGGTATAACCCTCCATATGATGGAAGAACAAAAACTAACGTAGGAAAAGAGTTCTTAAGAATCCTTACAACATCATTCCCAAAAGAACATGTTCTATCTAAAATATTCAATAAAAAAAACACCATCAAGCTATCGTACTCGTGTATGCCTAACCTTAAAAATATAATTGATTCTTCCAATAAAACCAAAAGCAATACAACCAAAGAGGGTGACGAAAGGACATCTTGTAATTGCACAAAAAAAAAGGACCAGTGCCCTCTGAATAATAAATGTCTCTACAATAATATTGTGTACCAAGCTACAGTACAACGGACAGTGATAAAGAAACATACATAGGGATCACGGCTAACCGTTTTAAAACCAGATATGCAAACCACAAACAGTCTTTCAAGCAGGAAAAATATAAAAACCAAACAGAATTAAGCAAATATATTTGGAAGCTTAAAGATAAGAAAATAGATTATAACATATCATGGAAAATTATAAAAAGAGCAACACAACATACAACAACATTTCTAAAAAATGCAATCTATGCACTACAGAAAAGTGGCTGATATTATGTAAACCCCATCTAGCATCTCTGAACTCTAAAGTAGAAATGATAAACAATTGCAGGCATAAATGGAAATCTTTATCAATGCACCATCCCCTGACACGTCCCCCCTGAACGCGCCCCCCCCATAAAAAAAACTACAGGCCACGAGATCTGTAGGTTTTTAATCCTTCGTTTAAACCTGTTTTTAATAGGAACTCGTAAGGTAAAGAACTGTGCATCTGAGAATGAAACATGTCTGCGAGAAAAAACACAAGAATCAAGGAAAAACACACATGGGGTAAAAGAAAAAAAAAAAACGTGAGGTAAGAAAAAAGAATATAACGATGTAGGAATTGTGCACATTCGCTGAAAAAAAAAAAAAGCACAAACGTGTATAAAACTGCACACGAGGTGAAAAACATAGATCTACGAGGTAAGGGAAAATACACATGAGGTAGAAAAAAGTCCACGTGATGAATGAAAGTGCACAAGGGGTGACGGAAATTACACATGAGGTAGGAAAACAGAGAAAAATGCGCATGAAGTAGGACAATTCATATCAAGTATACATCAGACATGGGAAGCCAGCATGAGGGGAGAGTGCGCAGGAAACACACACACACCACACACAGAGAGAGAGAGAGAGAGAGAGAGAGAGAGAGAGAGAGAGAGAGGGAGAGAGGAGAGAGAGGAGAGAGAGAGAGAGAAAATAAACCCCGGTACATGCTTGTCAGTTTCTGCAAAAAACTGGTCTGAAATGCATTCATCATCTGTTGTACAATCGCCAAGGCCAAAAAACGTCAAGAACCGAGCTACATTATGATGTTGCCAAAGCGCTGACACATCGTAGATCAAATATCATCAACATAATGCGCATGAGTGATGTCCCTTCTTTTACCCCCTCTTCGCACCCCTCTTCTCTCTGCCTGTTGTCTGCAAGCACGGCTACGATGTGATAATGCCGATAATTCTGTCCGCCGGTTAAAGGATGTTACACACACACACACACACACACACACACACACACACACACACACACACACACACACCGATGGCGGTACATACTTAAAAAAGAAAGATTTCCTTTTTGTTCTCTAACCTTAAATGCTACATCAAATTTGTTTGTGTATTGTTGATTGAGTGAATCTCAACGGAAAGACCTGACAAGGTTGCTACAATTTCATCTAAAACTTTGTCATCGTTTTTCATCTTTTTTCTCTAATTACTTTCGCCAAGGAGGTTTTCTTCTGTTTGTCAGCAAAATTACACCAAAACTACCCACCGTTTTAACGAAGCTTAGCAGTGAGACTGAATGCGACCCAAGGACGAACCTACTACAGTTTGGTACGGATCCATGATGTGGATCCAGATCAAAAAGCGGATCCAGGATTCGTCCCGCATGTCACGGAAAAAACCACAGAACCGATTCATTTTAAAAACGGAAATTGGTTGAAATTTGGAATTTGGCCCAAGGACAAACACGTTAAATTTTGGCGGAGGTCTGTAGCGCAGATCCGGATCAAAGGGCGGATCTAGGATCCGTTCCACCCTGGCAGAGATCTGCGCTCTCCCGACTGTCCCTTCTACTTCATGCAGGGCTACGCGAACCGCCGACTTCGGTGTCTCCGGGCCACTTCTAAGCAACAGGGTCACACACCTGCAGTTAAGCCAACAAGAAAACGCTCAAGAACTGCGGTCTAACATATGTTGAAATCATTGAGATATTCGGGAAGCATTGTGTATGTTTGTTCGAGGCACTGGACTCCGAGAATACACCAGTCTGTTTCGATCATCTCCGCTGCGTTATGCCTCTTTCTTTCTGGCCGGCTGCGATCGGATGGTCCGAGCATCTGTGAGAGCTCCCTTGAAAGCTGGAAAGAATATCTTCTTGAACGGTTCTTCAGTCACAGTGAGAGCACAAGAATGTGCCACCATGTCTCGGCCACGCTGGAATCGAATTCCAGTTGCAAGGTAATTCTTCTTCTCTTTCAGTCTTAGAGAGAGAGAGAGAGAGAGAGAGAGAGAGAGAGAGAGAGAGAGAGAGAGAGAGAGAGAGAGACAGACAGACAGACAGACAGACAGACAGACAGACAGAATTCAGTTTAGGCTAAGGGCTCTTCTGAAGGGGGTATAATACAGCAATAATACATACTGACAGTTAAGAATGAATAATGATGATGATAAACGACAGTGCATTATATAGATGGTCGAACTTAAGTCACAAGATTCACCACCACTTTAAACAAGCAGAACAATGTCTTGTTTACACAGAGAGAGAGAGGGAGAGAGACACGCGAGAGACAGAGAGACACAGAGACAGAGAGATAGAGAGATACAGAGACAGAGAGAGACAGGGAGAGAGAGCGAGCCCTTCTTGGTCTAACACTCTGACTGGACCAGGACACTGGGGGGCTCTAAAGAAGTCCGCCGTCTGTTGCAGACTGTCTAGAGGTCCGACATCTTCTCCCAGAGCGCTGTGTGTGTGTGGGCCAGGCTGCCTGCCACCTGGGAAGCGTCAACAGACCCGGAGGACGTGTCCACCGTCACTGTGGCTGTTCTACCCGGCAACATGCCGATGTCCCTACTGCGGAACATCTTGAACAAGTGACACTTGAACCTACAGCGGCAGTACTCGACGCGCCCCATCAACAAGCAGAAATCGGATGAGCTGGGTCTGGCTTGTCAGGTGAATATAATGCCAGCTCAGCTGATTTTGCTCGTCATGGCAGAGAGAGAGAGAGAGAGAGAGAGAGAGAGAGAGAGAGAGAGAGAGAGAGAGAGAGAGAGTGTGTGTGTGTGTGTGTGTGTGTAAAATGAAAAGAGCGGATTGGGCAAAGAGTGGGTTGGGTTGGGGGTAGCTGTGGTGTGTGGGATAGGGGTTTTCGTGTTGATCAGCACCAGCTGGGTTGTCGTTGACCGGAGTCAGGTATTGGGCGATACAGCCGCCGTACACACAGAGAGAGTGGCGTTTCAAGTGAGGCCACATTAGCACTGGTCTTGTGTTGTCTCAACGAGCTTCTATGCGTGTATGTTGGCACCGACGGTTATTATTGTTTTCCTCCCCCCTCTCCTTCCTTCCTCGCACACTTTTCTCCCCAAGGACGTAGCGTTTCCAAGACTAGCATTGCTCTGACTATGAGAGAGAGAGAGAGAGAGAGAGAGAGAGACAGACAGACAGACAGACAGACAGACAGACAGAAAGAGATAGAGACAGAGATCTGAGTATCTCGGACAGGGGGTTAAGTAGTAACAAAGACGCACATATAGCCATACTTTTGTTGTTGTTGTTCTGAGACAAAGATTTTGTTTCGTACGAAAATGTCGAGCCCCCCCCCCCCCCCCTCCCTCCTAACTCAAAGTCCATTTCTCTCGTCACGCCAAGTGTGAGCCATTCTTTGCCTGATTTTCTTGCCTGGAGACGTCAGTGGAGCTGATCACTTCGCCGAGTTACTAAAGTCCCTGTGTGCATCTACTTTTCGCTCCTCTGGTGACCCCCCCCCCCCCCCCCCCCCCCCCCCCCTTTCTTTTTTTTTCCTTTGATACTCTGATCACTTTCGATCTCTCTGCCAAACTTAACCCCAGCGTTTTTTTTTTTCTTTTTGACAAAGAAACTGATCCGCTGCTTCAGTTTGATACCGTCCGTGCTTTTTTTTTTTTTTTTTTGTCAACAGTGGGGGGTGGGGGGCATCTCCTTTTCAAAAATCAATGGTGGAGTGGAGACTGACGTCAAATGCTTGCATGACACACCTGCTTGCGTGACACACCTGCTTGCATGATACACACCTGCTTGCATGACACACACCTGCTTGCATGACACACCTGCTTGCATGACGCACACCTGCTTGCACGACACACCTGCTTGCACGACACACCTGCTTGCATGACACATCTGCTTGCTTGCATGACACATCTGCTTGCATGACACACCTGCTTGCACGACACACCTGCTTGCATGACACACACCTGCTTGCATGACACACCTGCTTGCATGACACACCTGCTTGCGTGACACACCTGCTTGCATGACACACACCTGCTTGCATGACACACACCTGCTTGCATGACACACACCTGCTTGCATGACACACCTGCGTTGAGCGCGAGTTTCACTGCCCACGTTCACTGAGGTATTCGATTCCTAGCCTCAATCCATTTTCAAGACTCAACTGGTAATATTCCTTCTGAAATTTCAGCCTCGTCTTTTCCACCTCTGCCATTTGTGTTCAACTTCAAAAGCTCCTGATCCACTCTTACTCAGTGTTCCTAGACTGAAACATGGATTACTTCTCTTTGTATGATTTCCCCACGCCATTCACACCATGACCGACTCTCTCTGCTTTGGTGTGTCTGTGCATGCGTGCATGACGATATGCGAAGTGATAGTTCCGCGTTCTTTCTCCCCTCCCTCTCTTTAAGTCTCAGTCTGTCTGTCTGTCTGTCTGTCTGTGTCCGTCTGTATGCCTCTTTCTCCCTCCCTCTCTCTACCCTTTGCAAATGTCTGTTCTCAGTGGGCGGTGTCACAAATCATGTGTTCAAAACAGAAATGATGTGCATGCATGCGCGCTCATGAGTGTGTGTGTGTGTGTGTGTGTGTGTGTGTGTGTGTGTGTGTGTGTGTGTGTGTGTGTGTGTGTGTGTGTGTGTGTGTGTGTGTGTGTGTGTGTGTGTGTGTGTGTGTGTGTGTGTGTGTGTGATGCTGTTATAACTGACAACATGACTGTATTTACTACGACCAGCACTACTACTACCGCTACTAACAAGTTCTAGTGGCAATTCAATGTCCATGAATGTCTCTCCTCTCTCTCTCTCTCTCTCTCTCTCTCTCTCTCTCTCTCTCTCTCTCTCTCTCTCTCTCTCTCCCCCCGTCCCTTCTCTCTCTCTCTGTCCCCCCCCTCTCTCTCTCCCCCCCCCCCCCCCCCCCCCTCTCTCTCTCTCTCTCTCTCCTATTGATCACTGCTGTGCGATCCAGGTAAATTTTCGTTTAGGAGTGGTGCATTGAAAGGCTACTACAGAAGGATCGATGTCACCCCGACTTTATGACGAACATTCAGAGAGTGCTTTGATGCCCAAATGATTGGGAAATGAAGAACATTGAGGCTGATTTCCATCATAAGAGCCCGCGGGATCAGGCTACGGGATGGAAAAGATCGCATATTTCAAGTGTGAGCAAGACCCCCCCCCCCCCCCCCCCCCCCCCCCCCCCCCCCCCACACACACACACACACACACACACATTCTCACACATACATACTGTCTTACATAATAACGCTACGCAGCCACATGTATGCATGTACAACAACTAGTATTATTGCTAGAACAACAAGAACAAAGAATTTGAACAACTGCTACTACTAGTCTTACTACTACTATTACTACTGCTACTGTTGCTGTTACTGTTGCTGCTACTTTCTTCTTTCCTGTACCAAACGAACACTTCAACAATGCCAGTCTTGACTCTGTCCTATGTGGTAGCACAATGCAAATCTTGACTGTGTCCTATGTGGTAGCACAATGCCAATCTTGACTGTGTCCTATGTGGTAGCACAATGCCAATCTTGACTGTATCCTATGTGGTAGCACAATGCCAGTCTTGACTGTGTCCTATGTGGTAGCACATTGCCAATCTTGACTGTGTCCTCTGTGGTAGCACAATGCCAATTTTGACTGTATCCTATGTGGTAGCATGGCAGAGTGGCAATGCTGTCTACGTTTTGTTGTGATGCTGTTGTAAAAAAAAGGAAAAACTCATTATTCCCCATGTTGAATTGACATTAGACACACACCTACAGGGAAACGAGTAACGACGAAACCCGACTGCACGAATGTCAAGCTGAAACGTCTGGGAACATCGAACAGGAAGACGTTGTGCCCAGACCTCCACCCGCACCAGCTCGGGGTTAATTGTCCAAGTCAGGAAGCTGGTTTGCCCCCTGCCACCCTAAATCAATATCGCCTATCATGCCAGGCCCTCCCCACCGCACTCAGATGGGGGAGGAGGGAGAGGCATTGTCAGAGAGAGAGAGAGAGAGAGAGAGAGAGAGAGAGAGAGAGAGAGAGAGAGAGAGAGAGAGAGAGAGAGGAATTAAAGAGTTCGTTCACAGAGCATCCGATCGGCGAAATGTAATTTTTGGCCGACGTCAATTTGCAGCTCTATCGAGTTTTCTTTCGAATTGCTTGTACGGGCTAGCTGCCGTTTCGGGGAGCCAGGAGGTCATTATTCTCTCCACCACTGAAGGCAATGCCATTGTTTCACACTTTCATGTTGATGGAGACAAAATGCAATTTGATCCCAACTCTGTCAGAGACAAATAGGGTATTAAATTTTACCAATTTGCATTTTTGAACCAGTTATATCACTGTTCAAAACAGCAGGAAAAGGTATTGATTTCTGAAAGGGATAGTTAAAATCAATGAACACCGACGTCAAAAGAGTAATGTGATGACACAAGGGACGTCAATATCAGACCCATTAGCACCACGCCATTTGTCTGAAACATATCTGACTTTATGGACAAAAGCAAAGTGCGATGTTCACAGATGTATAGATCATAGATCTCCATAGATAGATTATACAAGACAGAAAGAGACAGGCCACTTTATAGCAGAGGCAACAACCAAGCCACTTTATAGCAGGAGTAGGCTAATGTCACGGGCAGCGACTGGGAAGTCATGGGCTCGGATCCTATCAGCAGACCTTATTTGTTGGATTGAACAACCAAAACGATGATAACATTGTGCGTGGGATGAAATAGGAAGACTTGTACACATCATCAAGTTTCATTCACTTAAGCTTCATGGCCAAGTTTATGACCAAGTTGCTCAAATTTCCCGACAAGCTCCGCATGTGTCTGTATCTCTCGAGCCTGGCTAACACCGGGATATTAAAAGATGCATAAACTGATTTAGTCTCCAATCAATATGGATCACCACCGACTATTTTCACTTCACCATTCACACCAATCAGACCGAGGTTACCTGTATTTGTAAGTACGCCCGTGTGTTTGTTTGAGTACATTCGAGACCGACAAGGTTGTGCCGTCTTGAATAATACTAATTCATATTTGTTTAATCTCCACTCCAGATGTTGTTGCTGCTGTGCAGATGTGTCAAGTAAAGGGCATATGGGCAAGCTTGGTACATCCTTTTTTTTTTTTTTTTTGGGGGGGGGGGGGGGGGGGGGATGTCTCCTTTTTTGTGTGTGCTTTGTGTTATCATTTCTGCTACGCAATTCGGCGTAGTAAGCAGCATTCGTTTGGAGTTATGGGCGTGTATCAATTTCATCATAGGAGCAAGAATTGTCCTCTTTGTTTATTATTCAGGTACCACTGAACACCACCGAAATGACCTGGCGGCAGTGCATAGTCTCCTCCGGTGGGTTGCCTGGTGACGAGCTCATATCAACAGATCCCTGTGGACCGTTCACAATGGAACTTCGACTGAAGCATCCTGGATACAGGTATGTATGGTGAACGTAAAATAACCGACGGGACGCAATACTCCTGACAGCTCGCTAGTTGCTGCGACAGGAAGGATACTCAAAAGAGAGAGAGAGAGAGAGAGAGAGAGAGAGAGAGAAAGACGAGAGAGAGAGAGAGCAGAGAGAAATGCGCGCGCGCAGAAATGCGCGCGCGCGCGCGCGCGCACACACACACACACACACACACACACACACACACACACACACACACACACACACATTTAAAGTCTTAAGCAAGTTCCTATGTTGGTCCTACGACATGGCAAGAAGCAAGTAAGAACATCAGCATCAATACTTCAAGCTAAGAGCGGATCTGTCGATCACGGTGTGTCTGAGGTACGAGATGCAGCCTACCACCACTACCCCCCCCCCCCCCACCCTTACCCCCCCCTCCACACACACACGTTCCCCTGTCCCTTTCCTTCCTTCCAATACTCTCATCTCCCTCATCACTTCCCGTCTTCTTCTTCTCTTCTCTTCACCTCCATCTCACCAAAGGGCAATGGAATGCCGGGCGAGGAAGAGGGCGAGGGACGAGGTGAAGAAAGAGAGGGAGAGGAGGACAAGATACGATAGCGTGTGTTGGTTTTATTGATTTCCCTCTCCTGCTCTTCTGGCGGGCTTGGGTTAGCTCCCGTTTCTGTGTTTGTCCTCGTCTCTCTGTCGACTTGCCGTCTCCGTGAGGCGCCATTCTGATTTACCATCCCGATGTCTCCCCCCCGCCCCGCCCTGCCATTCTGTGCTTTTGTTTTAAGGAAAGCGTAGCTTTCAATATGTCGCGCAAAGAAGACGGTTACGTGACGATCATTTTTGTAGCTGTGAACAACGTCTTTAGTCTTCCAAAATACCTAAGTTAATGCCTCTTGTATTTACTCACAGCAATGTCATGTTTTTGTGTGATGTGTAGACAAATCCTCAAGTAACTTTGGATGTTCGTCTACGTTTACCAAAACAAAAAAATAAACGTAAGAAACCAAAATCCCTATAAACTCCCGAAATTGATTACACTCCAATTCTGACACAGAACAGAACGTTCAGGCACAGTAACAGTGAAATGCGAACAGGTCACAGGCTGGAACAGAGACCTAGGGGACGGAAGGAGAAGAGGAAGCGCCCGCCTTGTGGAGCCTTCAGAGACATGACCACAACACACACAAACACTGCAGCAAGTGTTGGCATTCTGAGACTGTAGACATGGGATCGGGAAAAACAACAACAACAACAACAACAACAACAACAACAACAAGAAAACACTCCACACGTTGAACTCGAATAGAAATACAAAAGTCGCAATCGAAACAGTTTAATGGTTGGGAGCAGAGGGGGCGCGGGGGGGGGGGGGGGGGGGGGGGGGGGGGGGGGGGGGGGGGGGGGGTGGAGGAGTGAAGGATGTAACAAGGAATGGTCAAAGTTATGTGCTGAGAAGACACACGATTGGGACGCAAGCAAGGGAGGTAACAACTACGGAGACAATTTGATTTCACATGTAATGGTTTTCTTTGAGCCAAGCAGGAGGTTACAGACGGCTGGCCGTCGGCTGGGTTATCTCAATCATTATACTGCGTTAGACTAGTCCAACTCTGAGCAAAGCATGCACTAACATCAGGTATCATGCACAGGGCAAGCGCTGAATGGACACGATCCAGTGAAGGACATGTTGCCTTCACTCCATGGCCTTCTGTTACCAGCCAATCAGCAGAGGCCTTGCAGTCAAGCTTGCCGGAAGCTTGACGACTGGTCTGTCTGGCATGTTTTGCACGATAAAAACAAACCAACATTTAAGGCAAAAAAAGAAATATTGTTCTTGATCTCCTGAAGGGCACTCGAAGCTGAGAAAATCTCTTCCTATTATGTACGAATATTCACGTCGCCTTTTATCTACAGATTGCAATTCCATTTTAGGACAGAATTCATACATGTCCATTATCACATGCTTGTTCAAATTTGAAAGCAACTGCAACAATCTTTGAATTAATACATTCAATGATAACATCAATTTTGATTCATTAACCATCTTTGGAACACGTTTATGTTCATATGAAAACAATCACATGATGAAAATGTCTTTGCTCCTAATGTTTCTCTCTTCTCTCTCCATCTGCCTGCTTGTATGTCCGTCAGTCTCGCAAGTAGATGGCATTTTCCTTTTTCATCCCTTTTTCTTTTTTTTCTTCTTCTCTTTCTTGTGATCTTGTTTCAAAGCTATAACCATTCCATTTTTTGCAGGTGAAAAGGTATAACGAACTGAAAGCTACAAATTCAGTATTCAGCGCCCCCCTCTCTGCGGCACAAATGAATGACATGGAAAATCGTGTTTCTTTCCATTTTCACCACATCGCCCCACAGGGTAAGTGGCAGTGGTAGAAATCGGTCCGAAACGAACATTTTCTTTATCAAGTTTTGAATCGCACATGTCCAGTTCTAGTGAGCTTTTTTTTTTTCTCTCAAGCCTGGAGCAAGTCACATATCCACCAGCAGCGCCATTCATTGGTTCATGATGCCAAATGCAAGTACATTGCCAGTCTGGAGGAGTACGTCGTCAAATGAGTTCACGCGCGAACAAGTTTCAAAACACGTTTGTTACGAAACACGCAAAACAGTGTGCTGCACGCCTGGGAACTAGTTTCAAAACACGTTTGTTGCGAAAGTGTGTTAGATGGGAAAGAACGGAAAACAGTGTCCTGCACGCCTGTTTCCACGCGCAATTTTATTCTGCGATCCCCATGTGACACAGCCCTCAGGCGCTGGCCGTTTCTAAACCGGGAATACGAGGCGGAGAGAAGGGTAAACGGTCTCTCATTCATCATGTCCAGAACGGCTCTCGCACGGAACCCAAACTTTTAAGCACCCTTCTCCAACCCTCCGTTCCATCCTCCCTCCCTTCCATCTCCCTCCTTCCACCCTCTCAGCCAGTCACCCACCTCCACCCACCCACCACACACATTGTCTCACTCCACATCTCCCGAGTGCTGAGGCTTGAGGGCGAGCCGTGAGGTGGTTCCGGTGATGCACACACGGGTGTAGAGACAGAACCAGCTGACGGCGGGCATCACGCAAGGACTGGAGAGGAGAAAGGACAGATGAAGAAGGAAGCGGAGGAAAGGAGAGTGATAGTGTAAACAAACCAACCTTTCTTTCTTCCTCGTCTTCCTTCCTTTCATGTTTGGAGTAGAAGTGACAGAACTGAGACAACACAATTTATCAGTCTGAGATAAGGATGCGCACATCACATACCTTTGTATCTATCTATTCATTCATTTTGTTTGGTTTTGTTTTTAGGTCTACGCATAGAGGTGGGCAGTCACACACACACACACACACACACACACACACACACACACACACACACACACACACAGAAGAGAGAGAGAGAGAGTGGATGGGGAGGTGTGAGGGGGAAATGAAGGATGGGGTGAAATGAGGAGACCAGGCGGGGCAAAGACTAGCTGTTGACAGTCATGGACACGTCACTGATCACCCGGCACGGAGGCAGAACCTCCTCAGACGGTTTCCGGACACTGGATCTCCCTCATCTCCTGCCCTGTCCAGCTGGCTGACCACCAATGGCCGCTGTTCCTGCTGAAAGGGAACCAAGCGGTGAGCACACGACAACCTCTCTAACGCCCAGCCCAAAGTCCTCCGCAGAGACCAGCTTTCGATTAGGCGTCAGTGCCCAATCACACACCATCGATCCCTCCCTCCTCCCCCCCTCTCCGCCTCCTTCTTTACCCACTCACCCCTCCCCCACTCTCATCTCCTCCTTCTCTCCTTCCTTCCTCTCCCCTCTATCAGAGTGGCGCTTCCAGTCTACTTGCTTTACAAATGATCCTTTACGTACAAGGTACAAGAGTTCATTCAAAAAAAAGTGCACTTGTATGAAATTTGAAAAAAAAAAAAAAAAAAGGGGGGGGGGGGGGGGGGGGGGGTGCACAACAGGAGACACTACATAACATATACGGATCAGATTGTCAGCGGCTGATGTTTTCTCACTGAGCAAAAAAAAAAAAAAAAAAAAAAAAAAAAGAGAAAGAAAGAAAGGATAGAAAAAACCCAAGACGAACACCGATGTCAACTGTCCATGGAAATCTACAATTTCATTAATTCTACACGGTGGTGTTGTGGTAAGTTTGAAACGTCAAAAACGTTCTTTAAATGTTGGAAAAGAACTAGTCAAGTTAGTGGAGCAGGAGGGCAAACAACATTTCTACCGTAAATGCATTGTAATTAACCTGGCTGAGTGTGCGAAGTCAACGCAGCCCTGAATATGGACCAGTCGAGGAAGTAGCTGATCCTGGTAATCCTGGGGTCGTGGGTTTACTGCCAACCCGCTTCAGAACAAGTGTTGTTCAGAGTTCTACTTAGTTCTGACTGGCGTTTTCGAGTTCACCTTAGTTCTGACTGGCGTTTTCGATCAGTTTTTCATATGAGACTGTAAGCGAGGTTTCAGCTGTAAACGTGTAACATCTTGCACACAAGTGAAAATCCCATCACCAACTTTAGGAAGAAAAGGCCTCTTTAACCGTTGGAATGGACGACACGTGTTCATATATCATGTATCTTCCTTGAAAAATCGACGGAGTGTATAACAACAACAACAACAAAACCTGTGTGACTGATGTTCGACTGATGGACACGGGAAACGAACGATCAGCGCCAGCGGGCAGATCATCAGTCGGCTGTCCCAGACAAGAGGGCCCCGCGGTCCAATGGCTTGATCAGTTGCCCGCGGGCTGACGGTCGTAGGTTCGAACCACCAGAAAGGTAGGAGATTTCGGTTTGGAAACTCTCTGTGTCTACCCAGCAGTCAATGGATATCTGATTCAGCTCAGAGAAGAAAAAGGCGCCGGACGGAGAGCGGTGGGCCCCGCCTTCCATCATACCGTGCGCTAGACATGGTGAAACTCTGATAGTTCAGTTCACGTCCCTATGGCCAACAGGCTATGGACACTTATCAGATAGGCAAGTGTTTGGAATTGGGTGGAAATATGCTGTCTCACATGTTAAAAAAAGAAAGAAAAACCGTCTGAATTCGGGCTGGGTTCAACCGCTCTGATTTCCCACACCTGAATCTAACATCATTATAAACAACGACATGAAACCACTAACGAGCAAAGATACCCCTCCTCTCCCCCCCCCCCCCCCCCCCCCCCCCCCCGTCTCTCAAGACACAAACACAAACACACACACACACACACACACACACACACACACACGCACACACACACACACACACAAGCAAATAGTATGCTGTACGAGAGGACACACTAGTGAATGATGTTGAAACAGGGGCATGAATGAGGGGGATGACAAAAAAAAAAAGCTATCAGAGGTTTATGATGTTTGACTTAGTAAGGAGTTTTAAACTTGCAGTCTTCTGATATTCGTTTATCATAGTTATTTTTGTTTGTTTTGTGTACGTTCAGTTACAATGCAATGGCAAATAATATTCAATGAATTTTGTAAGTCTTTTTTTATACAGTTGTTTATTCATGTAGTTATCTTTTGCATTATTTGTTTTCTTTTCTGTCTTCTTTTGTCACATTTACGATTGCACATTAAAGCATTCGCACATTTTGTTTATGAATTCATCCAGACAAAATCAAACACGTCTCTACTATACATCAATTATTCTTTTCTGTAGGGAGTTTAATGTAGGACCGAGGCTTATTTAAACACACACACACACACACACACACACACACACACACACACACACATATATATATATATATATATATATATATATATATATATATATATATATATATATATATATCTGAAAAGAATCTAAGCCTGTTTTTAAAGTATGTACATATCTATACCTCCATTTAGCTAAATGTTGCAACAATCGTGTGAATCTTTTAAGAACAGCGATATTAAGAAAACCCCCGAACAGTGGAACTATTGAACTTACTGACAGTGCCGAGGTAGTTCTCAAATACCTCACTGGCAAATTCTGCTTTGTTAAATTGCTCTTCTCGCAGCCCTCTCCTGAGATCTTGCGATGCTGAAATTATCGCTCTGTCTCGTGTCCAATACGCCGAATGTGGCTGGCAACAGTCCACGATGTAGGTGATGCACAGTGACGGGAGCCAGTTCAGACCAGCGGGATCTGCAAGGCTTGGCTGGCAGCAGCAGTCTTCATGGCTTCAGGACAGAAAGCAGCCACAACAGCTGCACGTGATAAACCAACCCGCACGGCTATCGTGCGGAGAACACCGCTATTACCGCCCTTGCTTGTCTGACAACTTGAATACATTGGAGTCTTGGCAACTGTGAGTATCATTTACTGGGAGTTAAGTGCCGAACATTTTTTTTTTCGGTATTCTGTGGTTTATTCTTTTCTTTTGCTCAGTTAAGGACTGCTGTTAAACGACGTAAACCGAAACAGTACGCGCAGCGGGGAGAATGTTACTATGGGAGAGATCTCTTGCCCTTGACGGTACAAAGTTACATGAAAAATATATTTGTGGTGAATGATAATTATCTTGATGAAAATGTCCCTTTTAACGATCAAAATTATAATGCAGACACGTTCAAGCCAGGAACTCCCCGACATGAATGCAGTCGACAGCCTGTCCATGATCCGGGTGACGTACAGTGACTGCAGTGTCTCTTGTCCACCAACCCTCCGAGGACGGTCTGGCAGTGGCAGTCAGCTAATGGCCCTGTGACAGAAACCAGCGGCAACAGCTGTGCGTGACACGGCCAATCTACTACGTTATCTTATCGACAGCACCCTTATTACAGCTCTAAGCCGTTCTGATAAGCATGGGCAATCAGTCTCGACCACTCTGGCGTCATTTACTGGGAACTGTGCCCACTATTTTGTCTCAAGTTGTGTTGTTTTGTGGTTCAGTTCTTCCAAAGTGAAGTATTATTACAATGACTCAATCTAAAACGGTTTGTGCAGTATCGAAAAAATGTACCACCATCACCCCTCGTGCTATACACGGAACTAATATCACTTGAAAATCTTGTCTGTGGCTAAAGATTATTTTCTTTGTGAAAATTACCCTTTTCACAATGACAGTTACAGTACAGATATTTCAAAGCCGGAACTTCCCAGGTCTGGCTGCAGTCAACAACCATTCCATCACCCTGTTGATCAGCTCTGACTGGGGTGTCTTTAGTCCTTCCTAATCTGCAGGAACCGAATGCCACTGGCAGTCGGGTAATGGCTCTGAAAACAGCAACTAGCAGCAACAGCTGCACACTGTATGACCAGTCTACAGGTTTATCTTATCAACAGTACCATCACCACAGCTCCTGGCTGTTCTAGTAACTTCAGCACATTAAAGTCTTAACGACTGTGACATGCCATTCATTCACTGGGAGCCATACTTTCAATAGTTTCTCACGATGTCTTGCGTTTTTGTTTGTTCGTTTGTTTGTTTTAGTTAACCAAGTAATAATGCTACTTTAACTGAAACAGTATGTGAAGTCCGGGGGGGGGGGGGACGTCTGTATTGGAGAGATCCCACGCGTCACCATTTTCACACACAGAAAGATACATTTGTGATGCAAAATGTTACTATTTTCCGGGTGGGAATTGTCCTTTTAAGGCCAAAATGAAAATGCAGATATTTAAAATCCAGTAACCTCACAGACCTGACTGTAGTCGACAAGCGCGCCATTATCGAGTGAATCTACAGTGAGCGGGCGCGGCTTCAGTCCATTTCCACTCCCCAAGGCCTGGCGGGAGGTAATGGCTCTGGGACACCAAGCAGGCACAGCAGCTGCGCGTGACACGGCCAATCTGCACGGTGATCTCATCAACAGGACAGTTTAATCAGCCGTGAGACGTTCGGACAACAATCTGGGTGAATGAGAGTCCTGACAGTTCTGACGTGTCATTTCGCTGGGAACTCCGTGTTTCCCGACCATTGTGTGAGCTGTTCTGCTCTTTCTTCCCCCCTCAACCAGTGGCTGGCTGTTCTTTTAATGACTTCACGTCAATGGTGTGTGCTGTGAGAAAATACATGGCACACAACACACACACACACACACACACACACACACACACACTGATCAAGAAATTAAATGACTTCCAAGGATGGTGTTTGGATGGCTGACGGCTGGTGTTCGGTAGTTGGGGACAGTATTTCTACGAGCCCCACTGGCACCTTCAGTTTTTTTTTTTTCGTACTAATTACTGCAGAACTTGATCAAATAATCATTCTTTTTAATTTTATGTCTTTCAAGTTATCATTATTCTTTTTGAACTCCAATGCTTCGACTTGTGATGACATTTAACCCCAATCATACTGTTTTGAGTGGGAGGAGGTTAACTGCAGCAGTTCGTTTAAAGAACCATGCCAAATGTTTCCTACCACCAGGTGAATTATCAACAATGCTCACCCCTACTCCAAAGACTCAGATTTCTAGAGACATTCCGAACATATCTGAGTTTATGCCATCGTCTCTCTTTATTTCATCTTTTATTCGCTGATGTCGCAGCTTTTCTTCGCTCTCTATCCTAATTCTCCCCCCCCCCCCCCCCTCCCGTTTTCCACATTAGATGCTAAAAGATTCAGTTTTCTTCACCATCAAATACATTTAAAGCCGGCCATCAATGTGAAGAACGTTTTTGT
>JADBJO010000827.1:35000-37500 GCA_016801955.1 Conus betulinus | reverse complement strand
TCGTGTCCAATATTGGTGGAATGATTCCTATTACTCTCACGCTCTTGGCATCCTTGATCGTTCAAAGGGGAGAAAGTGCGCGCGCCCGCGCGCGCGCGTGTGTGTGTGTGTGTGTGTGTGTGTGTGTGTGTGTGTGTGTGTGTGTGTGTGTGTGTGTGGTGTGTGTGTGTGTGTGCGTGTGTGTGCATGCACGTGCGCACACACACACACTGAGAGAGAGAGAGAGAGAGAGAGAGAGAGAGAGAGAGAGAGAGAGAGAGAGAGAGAGAGAGAGAGAGAACATCGTGCCTTCAATTTGGCCTGGAAGAAGAAGTCATGAGATGAAATCAAAAGGAAACCTGTATTCTTGAAGCTGTGTTGTCCTCACGCACCCTGCATACGGCAGACCGAGCAAGCTCAACTCTCCTTCACAGCCTTTCTCCTATCTCCATCTCACAAAGGAAGGGACACTTTGAACTAACATACCAGGGTTTGTTCTTTTCTTGATATTCTTTTCAACGGCTTATCTTCTTCTTTCTTTCTTCTTCTTCTTCTTCTTCTTCTTCTTCTTCCCGAACAATGACATTTGCACTGATTCATTTGCAATCTTCAACATGATCTCCCTTGAGCAAAATTTCACTCTTCCCTAAATCACTGTTTGTTGGACAGCATTTACAGGAACCGAACAGGAAACAGTCTCTCTCAAGCTTCGGCGAAGTACAATATTGCCTCGTCTTCGAGGCCCTCAGCTGCTGAAGGTATTCAAACTGTACACCTCTCTGAAATCAGATGAATACAATATCATTTTTGTTTGGGTTCCCAACCATGTGAGCATTCACGGCAACGAGGTGGTTGATCAACTTGCCAAGAGTGCCACAAAGACAGTCTATCCCAGATTATGTATCTCTCACACTGATCTGAAACCCAGAACACAGGTTCATGCCAAAGACCTCTGACAAGAGGAATGGAACTTGTAAACGTATAACAAATTGTACAAAATCCGTCCAAACCTGGAAGAGTGTTTAGCATGTTCTCGAGGCGGCCGTAAAGACGGAACAGTTTTGTGCCGTTTTCATAAGGCCTTTCATTTTACACCCATTCTTATCTTTCAAAAGGTGAAGAAGCTCCGTGGTGCATTCCATGTCATGTACCACTCACAGTGAAACATGTTCTTTTAGACTGATGGGACTTGCACGATGTGAAACATAAACATTTTTTACAGCAGATTCCATGAAAACTTTGTTCAGAGATGTCCCACCTGATGTGATCTTTGAATTTCTGAAAGAGGCTAACATTTTTCATCTGATCTAAGATTTTACAACAAAGATTGTTGGTGTAGGTTCAGGTGTGTTTTTTAGAAGGTGTATTTTAAGGGTTGTGTGATTCTTTTTTTAAAATGACTTGTGGGTTAACTTCAACGTGGTGACAGCCCTAGTATGACCCTTTGCGGTCGGCTGGGCTACAAAAACAACATTACCTTACCTTACCTCGTCGTCGAGAAGCAAGTTTTGAAAGGACAACTAGAACTCAACTGAATGATTTGCCACGCTGCCTTGTTTCCATCTCCCTTTTTAGTTTGTCTATCGTTCCTTTTGTTTCTGTTTTCGTCCTCAAAATATACCTAATACTTGAGTCGAACTGTAATTTTCTCCAATTTCATCCAATTTCCAGAACAAATCCGTGCAAGCACGGCCTTTTTTCATTACTCTCTCTCACCGTCTTCCCCTTTCTCACAGAAAAAAAAAAAATCAATATCTGTCTCTGGCACGACAAGGAGTCGATGAAAACGACACCCGATAGCTCACGACCATGCATGCATTTGCTGCAGCAAGATAATCATCCAATTTACACCCTTGCTGAGATGATTATCTGATCATTGGCCCAGGGAATGTAGCGTGCTAGATAAACCTGACAGGGTCTTTGATGTGGTGTTGAAATACTCTCTGTATCTGAACAGGGAGCACACAGGATGGCCTTTAGAATGTCCAGAATTATCCAAGAGGCAGTTTTAATCGACGTCCCGGTGTTTTCAGAGCTGGCATCAACGGGTTAGGACCCCCCCGTTCCATGCAAACGAAGTGCCATGATTCCCATTTCCTTTCCTGGAGTCTGATATCACTTAATGAAAGAAAATGCGTGCAGGCGAACGTGTATGTGGTGTGTTGGTGTTTGGGGGCTGTTGCTGTATCTTACAGTAACGCAGAATATAATATCACATACGAAGTAAGCTGTGTAGTGTAAAAAAAAAATCCCCTAAAGAATCTGCAGAAATACAGATAACCCTGTATTCTTTGGTGCAATCATAGAGGACATGTTTCTACTGCAACACTTCAAAACAATCTGCCAGTTATTGTGCTACTTTGTGCATCATTCCAGTTTGTGACAGCACTTTCAAAATAATTTTGTATTAAAATATAACTGGCAATTTGACATTGTGAACCTTAAATGTTTGAATGTTGTTTTGAACATGGGGCTTACATGATGAATTATTCTTCTGTAGACCGAATTTTTGGGAACTTAT
>JADBJO010000827.1:25000-32500 GCA_016801955.1 Conus betulinus | reverse complement strand
CTTTCCCATAAAATATTGTAACCATTACCGTCGGGTATCGCGTTTTCTTTCACGTTGTTACAGGAGGAAAACTTATCAGCAAGTTGTGGCTGGCTTTTTTTTTCCCTCATTTGAATCGTTCAACAAAAAGGTAATAAAAACACTATGTCCAGAACGTCCTGACTATTTCATTTATGTACATGTCATCAGTGTTGGTGTTACAGAAGTGCAAATGCTGGTGGTGCTTTGATGGTTGTTGGTGGCTCCATTTCAAGACTATACTTTTCTTGTGCACTTTCCTCTGATTTCACTTCATTCTAAATGCACTGCAAATCTAGAGGACGACTTTCTCTCTCTCTCTTCTCTCTCTCTCTCTCTCTCTCTCTCTCTCTCTCTCTCTCTCTCTCACACACACACACACACACACACACACACAACACACACACACACACACACACACACGCACACACACACACACGCGCGCGCGCGCATAAGTGCGCGCGCGTGCGCTCACACACATGTATGCATGCGTGCATCTGTCTCCTATTTAAGTGTGATACGCATCATCTCCGTTGCTTCCTTCCGTGATCTGTCGTTGTCAGCTCTGTGTCACTTGTGTTTATCCAAACCCTCATCTCTTCCCCAGAGATTTCTGGGTAAAGCTTTTTCATCCCCTGCCTTTGGCAGCGAGTCTGTCATGCGAATAACTAAAAACCAGCATTTAACTCCCTTTGCCTGTGTCCCTGCATGTCTGACTATATTTGTCTTTTTTTTCTGTCTGTCTGTCTGTCTGTCTGTCTGTCTGTCTGTCTGTCTGTCTCTCTCTCTCTCTCTCTCTCTCTCTCTCTCTCTCTCTCTCTCTCTCTCTCTCTCTCTCCCTCGCTCTTTCTCTCTCTTTTTCTTTAGAGTTTGGGACTGTGGAGGGTAAATTATCTGGTTTAGCATTGGGTTGGGGGTGGGAGTAGTGGTTTAGGGAACTTCAAATAACCGTTTTTTTTTTTTTCCCTTCTCAGCATGTATCACAAACCATGTCGCAGCAAGCTATCTTTCTGGAACGTTATTAATCGTATTTGCTGATATCATGTATTAAAAAAAACTTTTTGATTGAAGGTTAAAAAGCGTATTTTCCTTTCTCTCTCAATTTTTTGTTTATTTCTTTAGTACACTTAAAGCAGTGCACAGACTTGAAAAACAAATCCAGCACTGATGGAATCTTCAGAATGCTGCGTTCCAGTCAATGACACATGCTCATCAATGAAAAGATAGCCACCAAGGAGACATGCATGCCCCCCTCCCCTCCCCACCCCAATCCCTCGCTCTCCCACATCTCTCACACACGTTATAATCCAAAGAAAATGAAGCAATAAAAGAAAGGACGGAAAAGAGAAAATTGCTATTGGTATTCAGGGATTTATAGGGAGCTGAACGCTGAAGCTCTGAGAATACTGCTTTCCAAATCAGACATGGAAAATGGAAGAATAAATCAGAGGCGACAACAAAAAAATGATCAGGTGGTTACTGAAAAATCCTTCACGACATGCAAAAACAATCAAACAAACAAAACAAAAAATTCCTGAAAACCAACAACGATGTCAACAAGTATGAGTAATGTGTTAAACGTTCCTGGAAAATGTTCCACTTAAAACACAGACCTTATGAAGAGCAGTAAGTGAATATTGAAAGTGTTTTCATCATCATCTTCTTCATTTCGTCACAGCGACAATACTGTTCATACTTCTTCACAAGGGTGGAGACGCCCTGTATAGGCCTTCATTACGATGAGGAGTTTGCTTGGGACAGTAATGTCTGGTCATACCAGATTTACCTCCAGTAAAATTCCCTTCCTTGAACGACTTGGTTTCCTAGAGCATTTGTGTCTTTGCCAAGCGAGACTACATTCACTGCCCCATGAACATATCCTTCGTTTCAAGACGTGTTAACATTGGTGTCTCTGTCTACAGTAGACTCACCTTCAATGTCCACTCCACCTCTTTGTTCTACACTGATGTCCCGATGACGACTTCCTCCCTTAAAATACCCAGTAGTCAATGTGTTTTTTCTATTTAATCATTGTAGAGAGTTTTACTGTGAAATAACCACAAACACACACACACACACACACACACACACACACACACACACACACACACACACACACACACACACACACACACACACACACACACACACACACACACACACGAGCGCGCGCGTACTGAATAAAACTACAAATGAATACAACCTGACAGATCTGGGAAAGAAATGATACAGTCTCTTTCTGTACAGTGAGGTTTTACACTCTTTGATAGTTGTTGCTTTCTCCTGAAAAAAAACCCAATGGCATTTCAAGATCGGATGAAACGCAGTAAAAGCCTTTGAAACGTCTAGCACACTGCATCCCGTGTGCCAGTGTGCAGATGATTGATTAAGAAACAGGTGAAAAAACTAGATAGCGAACTCTGCAGCAGAGATTGCTGAAGTCATTAGCTAATGGATGTCTTAGTCAACGTTATCGGGGAGCTGTTGTTTGCGTGTTTTTGTGTTTACCTTGAAAAATGAGATTCGAAACAATGCACAGAAAAAAAGACACTCATCCAATTACCCAAACAAACGATTTTTTCTGTATGCATAGATTTCAGATTTTCCACGCCAAGCCTTGTGATTTGATAAAAATTGCTTTTAGGTTCACCCGTTGCAAAATGACTGGATTAAAAGTTGGCAGTACCCAACAAACACTGAGGCAAATGAAGGGTAAATACACAAACTAAAACAACGAAATAAAAATCAAACAAACACCAAAAAATAACCGTTCAAACACAAAAAGGGGAAAAATATGAAACAAAAAATAAATCCGACGTGACTTTCAGTTTCGGCATCCCGGTCATGTAAATCATTGTGCCTGAAGCAGACAGCAGTGCAATAAACAGCTAACTCATTACAGAACATAATTATGTTTTGTGTGTGTACCAGCAAGTTCCTTTGAATACAAGCTACTGACACTGATTTTCCTGACAAAACAAAACCACCAGCACAATATTAATGCCTTTGTTAATATTGATACAGAAAACACGTTGAAAACAACAAAACACTAAAAGTAAGGGAAAAGGATGTTCTGATGAATCTTGCTATTTTCCTTTTTTGTTGAAATCAGCTGTCCATGTAATACCAGGCACTAAGCATTCTTTGGCAGGGGGTGGGGGGTGTGTAAAGGTAGGTGTTGATGGGGCAGGGGAAGAGGGATGGGTTTCGGAGTGGGGGTGGGGTAGAGGTGAGGTGGGAGTGATGTGGAGGGTGATGATATCAATAGAGATAAAACAAAAAGAGATTTAGACACAAGTCTGCGCCACAACTATAAATGAACCGCAACTCAACACTGATAGACCTGTAATAAAGAGTCTGGGAACATTTACTTGTGAACTGATAAGCGAGAGTTTGAGTCCTGGGCTAGGGTCAGTGTGTGACTCTCCCATGACTACCGCTCAACATATGTACCAATCGCCAGAAAATTGACAGAATTCGGCGGATTGCCATGCCTAAGACATTACGCTAATACGCATAGATAAAAAGAGACAGAAAAGAAAGAGTCTGAACAACGCAGTCTGTGATTAAGCCTCTTTGTGTGTTAACATCCACTTCACCTTCAGATGTTGTCTGTGAGGGCTAGAGGTCGGAAAGGACTTCTTTCCTCATTATGTACCACGTTGTCTTCCTCAAGCCCTCTAAACAGTAACATACTCTGATTGGTCCACGAAACAATTGGCATTCTCATTCCCACTAACAGAAAGCTGAGAGAAGACTTCGCCCTTTCCCCTCCCCTCTCTCTCCTCTGCTCCCCTTTTTCCCGTTCCATGAGATGGTAGCCAGTGGAAATCCGGTCCCGAAGGACTGGCAGTGTTTTGCGGGCCGATCAATTACCGGCGAAGAAGAGAGTGAGAGGCTGGGGGAGGGGCGATGACCGAAACAATTATCGGCCGGCACGGGCGACTCGCTTCCCCCGGGAGCCGTCCAAATTCTGTCCGATATGG
This sequence comes from Conus betulinus, assembly GCA_016801955.1. Lineage (NCBI taxonomy): Eukaryota > Metazoa > Mollusca > Gastropoda > Neogastropoda > Conidae > Conus > Conus betulinus. Next base: position 28,496 of record JADBJO010000827.1, on the reverse strand, counting down.
GGGAATGTGTGGAGGGAAAGAAAGTTGTGGGCCTGCTGTGGGGACGTTGCTGTCTTACTGTATACCAACCAGGTGGTTTGCTCTTTCTGTACTGCAGGGTGTCCAGTGAGTTAGCACTCTGTCTGTCGGTCTGTCTGTCTTCTCAGGTCGCTCTGTGTGTGTGTGTGTTGTGTGTGTGTGTGTGCGTCACTGCGTGTGGTGTGTGTGTGTGTGGTGTGTGTGTTGTGTGTGTGTGTGTGGGTGTGTGTGTGTGTGTGTGAGTGAGTGTCGCGCGCGCTTCAGCGTCCAACCTAATGTGTGTAGGTTACAAGATAACCAGAAACACTAAACACTTCTCTCTCTCTCTGTCTCTGTCTCTCTCTCATGCTGCGCAAGCGCACGCGCGCGCGCGCGCGCTCACACACACAGACACAGACACACACACTCACACACACACACACACACACACACACCACACACACACACAGACACACACACGCACACACACACACACACACACACACACACACACACACACACACACACCACACACACACATGCAAAGAGTGAAAGAGGATGAGATAGGCAGATTGAGAAAAGTCAATCAGGACACAGAGAGAGCGAGAGGAGAGAGATAGAGGAGAGAGAGAGAGAGAGAGAGAGAGACGGAGAGGAGAGGAGGAGACGAGAGAGACCCCGAGAGAGAGAGAGGAGAGGAGAGAGAGAGAGATCTTAGAGAGAGAGAGAGTCTTAAAATATATCCGAAGACCTCAGAACGGGAGCGGGGGCAAAACTATTGCTCCCTCTCCGCTTTGCCGTCAGATCCTCCCCCACGAGGCCGCCTGCCTCCAAAGATTTACGTACAGTTGAGACAGGCTTCCACCCCCTTGCCCCAGTCTCTCGTTTTGCTAGGGCCATATTCCCTGGTAACATCATTATGTTGTTCACGCGCACACGCACATACGCACGCACGCACACACACAGATAGAAAGATGGATAGAGAGTTTGATAGACAGATATAGACACGTAGATAGATAGATATAGATACACAGATAGATAGATAAACAGACAGTTAGATAGATGGACAGACAGATAGACAGACAGACAGATAGAGAGAGAGAGAATGACTGATTGACAGACATATGCACCTTTCTGTTTCTTTAATATGGACTAGTACTATCATAATGCCATAAAGGCATAGAGAGAGAGAGAGAGAGAGAGAGACCGAGGAGAGAGAGAGAGAGGGGGGGGGGGGAGAGAGCGAGGAGACGAGAAGACGGAGAGAGAGGAGAGAGGGGAGAGGGAGGGGGGGAAAGGTTGAGAGGGAGATGGAGAGAGAGAGAGGGGGGGAGAGAGACGAGAGGAGAGAAGGAGGAGAGGAGAGAGAGAGTGAGAGGGAGAGAGAGAGAGAGGCAGGAAGGGGGAGGGGAGGGAGACAGAGGGGGAGGAGGAGAGGGAAGGGAGAGGAGGAGCGGAGGAGAGGAGAGAGGGAGAGGAGAGAGAGATGAGAGAGAGAGAGAGTGAGGAGAGAGAGAGGAGAGAGCAGAGGAGAGAGACAGTTTCCGTTTCCGTTGGGAATAGGAAGAGGGGGATACTATCATAATTGGCCATAAGCTTATAAGAGAGAGAGAGAGAGATGAGAGAGAGTTGAGAGAGAGAGGGGGAGAGAGGAGAGGAGGAGAGAGAGTGAGAGAGGAGAGAGAGAGAGAGAGACATCTTTCCGTTTCTTTAATATGAAGTAGCACTATCATAATGCCATAAAGCATAAGATGAAACAACTGGAGAGAAAACAGAACTCCAAGCAACGCTACCATATCCCTATCCAGATGAGGAGAGAAGAGAGAAGAGAGAGAGAGAGAAGAGGAGAGAGAGAAGAGGGAGAGAGAGAGAGAGAGAGAGAGAATAAAAAAAGCAAAGTACGTTTTTCCATTGTCGGTTTACTTCTTTCCCATTGCAAAGTGTTTTTGGTTTGTTTTGTTTTGTTTTGTTTTTTTTGTACAGGTCTGAAATTGGATGGACCATTTGTTCAAAGAGTTTTTTTTTCTTTACTGGTATGAAATTGGATGGGACCACTCGTTAAAACTTTTTTTGGTTTCCTTTCTGTCCAAGATTGCAGCCTTCAAATGGTAAACAACTGGTTAACTAAAGTGGAAGATAATGTCCCTGAAAGCCCAGTGCTGACGAAGATTTCTGTGCATTCCGAATGGATAAGAACAATTTCAAACACTGACATCTAAACGATTTGAGCACAGTGATTGTGCTCCAGACTTAGTGAGATAACAGATTCGGTGATGTGGTATGTGTGTGTGTGCGTGCGCGCGCGCATGCGTGCGTGCGTGCGTGCGTGTGTGTGTGTGTGTGTAGTGTGTGTGTGTGTGTGTGTGTGTGTGTGTGTGTGTGTGTGTGTGTGTGTGTGTGTGTGTCCGCGTGCTTGAGTGTGAGCGCGCGCGTGGCGAATGCCGCAAACTGCGTGCCTACGTTTGTAATTAAGGGGGGGCGGGGAGGGGGCCAGGGAGGGGGGGGGGGGGGGGGAGAGGGGGGGCGGAGAGACAGTGCGATGGTGGATGTTTGGTGAGCCCTTTCGCTGAAACGCTAGTATAGTTGAATGTTTGTTTGCTTACTGTTAGTGTTGTCTTTCTTGGCAACATTACTGCTATATTGTGTTTGTTTCAGCTTGCTTGCTCCTCTCTCGCGTGTATGTCTGTCTGTACGCGCGTAATCGCGTGTGTGAGTGTGTCTCTGTGTGTGGTGCATGTTTGTGTGTGTGTGCATGCAAGTCAACCTTTTTAAATCGAAGTTTAAGATTAACAAAAATGAAAACAATAAATGTGATCCCTGTCTCTTTTATGCCCAGAACCATCAAATCCGGCACCCCTGCTTTATAATCATCGCTGCTTTCCCTGATGGGTTCCGCTCCCCCGATAAGCTTTTGGAACATAAATACATGACACAGGCACTAACAGTAGTCCTGTGCTATTCGGGTCCTTCCTGTGGCCATTTGGCTCCCTGGCCGCGCCATTACGGAATCCAAAAGATGAGAAAGCGGGCATCGAATTGCATTCGCCTTCGTTCTACGATCTTTGTGCTGACGCGAACCTTATCTGACAAAGAGATCGCACCAGCATCCATTGCCTTAATACAGTTACATGCTGAAGAATCATACTTGTACTGCGTGAGTGCAGGCACACACACACACACACACACACACACACACACATGCGCGCGCGCGCCAACACACAACACACACACACACACACACACACACCACACACTCTCTCTCTCTCTCTCTTTCTCTCTCTCTCTCTCTCTCTCTCATCACACACACACACACACACACACACACACAACACACACACACACACACACACACACACCGCACACACACACACACACACTCTCTCTCTCTCACCCACACACACTCACTCTCAACCACAACACACACACACACACACACCGCGCGCGCGCGCGCGCGCGAATACAGCGCGAATGTGAATACACGCGAATGTGCACATAAAAC
>JADBJO010000827.1:5000-15000 GCA_016801955.1 Conus betulinus | reverse complement strand
GAGGATGGCAGTGAGTGATGGTGGGGATGGCGGGTGATATGTGTAGGGGATTCAGAGGAGGAAGCGAGGGAGTGATGGTGTAAGAAGGAAGGAAGGGGCGGGGGGTGGGAGATGTCTCCCCCCTTCCTTTCCAGTTGTCCGGACAGAGATCAAGTCTGTCTGCCCCTCACTTCAGGCCCTTCTCTCTATTGATCTGGCCCACTGGCTGTGTCCTACAGCCTGCTCCCTTTGCACGGCAGGAACTCTCTTCTGCCTATCTCTCTCTGTCTCTGTCTGTCTGTCTGTCTACCTGTCCTTTCACCTTACCTCTACCCCTCCCTCCGTCTGTCTGTCTGTCTGTCTGTCTCTCCTTACCTCTAACCCCCTCTCTGTCTGTCTGCCTGTATCTGCTCTGTGTGTAGCTGTCCCTCTCTCCCTCTTCCCCTGTTCCCCCCCCCCCCCCCCCCCCCCCACCCCCACACACAACACACCCTCTCTCTCTCTCCCTCTCTCTCATCTCTCTCTTTCTCCTTACCTCTACCCCTAACTACCCCCCCCCCCCCCTCTCTCTCTTTCTGTGTTTGTCTCTCTCTAGCCTCTCCTCTCCCCTCACACACACACACGTACCTCTCTCCTCTCTCTCCCCTTTCTCTCTCTCCGTCTTTGTTCTGTCTGTCTGTCTGTCTGTCTGTCTCGTCTCTCTCTCTCTCTCTCCTCTCTTCATCTCTCTCTCTGCACACGTATGCACTCCCATAGGATATATACAGTTTTACACTCCTTGCATACATGCAATGTAGTCATCCTGAATGCGCATACAGAATCGGGATTGGCAGGGATGTAGTCGAGAGAGGAGGAGGAGGAGGAGATTAGGATGAGGAGATGAGAGAGAGAGAGAGAGAGAGAAGAGAGAGAAGACAGAGATGAGCGAGAGTCATACGACAGACAGACAGAGACAGACAAACAGAGAGTGCTACACACAGACTGACAGAGACAGACAACGGATTCAAAGATATGAGACTGAGAGACTGACACACACACCAACACACACACACCAACAGCACACACACCCCTACACCCACACACACACCACCCAGCAGAGCCGAGAGAGTAGAGAGAGAGAAAGAGATCGAGAGAGAGAGATATAGAGAGAGTGGTTTGTATATAAACAGTGCGAAAACAAATATCCAGTTAATGCTTTTTCCCTCAGGAAGCGTTAAGGAGACAAATCGTAATGTGAATGAACCATTCGCAAACTACTACTTGCAATTCACCATTATTTAAAAACGACCCAGCCGTAAACTGGAAAACAGCACGTATTATAATCTTCTCGGGCGCTGTCCAGAGTACTAAAACCGTTTGAAACGACAATGAATGATAACGTAACACACTAGACGTACTGGTTAGTTTGCAATGAGAGAGAGAGAGAGAGAGAGAGAGAGAGAGAGAGAGAGAGAGAGAGAGAGAGAGAGATATAGACAGACAGACAGACAGATGGAGAGAGATATTTGGTAGAGATGCGAGAGGAGAGAGAGAGAGAGATAGAGAGAGAGAGAGAAGAGATAGAGACACGACAGACAGAACAGACAGACATGACAGACGAGCCTGCATGCAGGCAGGCCTTAGAAGGAAGATAGCGAGAACTAGATAGAGATATCTGACTGATATCTCTATAATCTAGAGATGCGGAGAGTAGAAGAGATAGAGATCTAGTAGAGAGATAGAGCGAGAGAGACCGACAGACATAGAAAGATCCCATAGCGAGACTACAATAAGAAAAAAAGAGACGAGAGGAGATAGAAGCAGATAGAGAGCGCGAGAGAGAGAGAGAGGGAGAGAGAAGGGGGGGGGGTGGGGGGTGGGGGGTGGCTTGAGGAGGAATGACGGATTGGAGACAGACAAAAGATATTCATACCACAGCATCTACATGATAAGAGAAGAGACAGGCAAACAAAGAAACAAAGCGTCAGTAGAGGGAAAAACGAGAGAGAGAGAGAGAGAGAGAGAGAGAGATAGAGAGAAGAGAGAGAGAGAGAGAGAGAGAGACAGAGACAGAGACAGATTGAGGAGGAAGGGAGGGAGGCAGACAGAGACAGTGAGGAAGAGACAACAGAGAGAGGATTATTTTAACGGTTATATGCCCGTTATTATTTATAGTAGTTTTTATATTTAGATATATGCCCTTTATTGATCTGTAGAGTGTGCGTGCGTGCTAGTGTGTATGTGCGCGTGTGCGTGTGCGTGCGTGTGTGTGTACAGTGCGCGTGTGTGTGTGTGTGTGGTGTGTGTGTGCGTGTGGGGTGTGTAGTGTGGTGTGTGTGTGTGTGTGTGTGGGTTGACGGCGTCATGAACTTGTGCATCTGTGGAACTAGGTACCGTCCTACACGTGTACAGCTTAGTATGAGGGTTGGGAAACCCGGTGATTGCCCAGCGCCAAGCAGGAAGAGACTGAACACTTCATTCAGTTAACCACACGTCTGGCATCCAGTGGCTTCACTTGGCTGTCCCTGCCTGGAGTCTTTCTGTCTGTGTACCTGTCTAATCGCGTCTCTCTCTCTGTCTCTCTGTCTGTCTGTCTCTCATCTGTCTCTCTCTCTCTCTCTCTCTCTCTCTCTCTCTCTCTCTCCCCCTCCCTCCCCCCCCGCCATCGTCTATGTGATATCTTCAATATCATTTTCATTATCGTATCTCCTTATCCTCATGTCATCACCAGAGACTTGTAATTAAGAAGTCATTTTCATTATCGTATATCCTTATCGTCAATGTCACCACCAGAAACTGGTAATCAAGAGGGGGAAAAAAAAAAACTTCATCATCATCATCGTCATCATATCATCATCTTTAAGAGGTTTTGTTGGTGGTTGTGTTTATATACAGAACTGAAGTAAGGTGTAAGGGTGGGGGGGGGGGTGGGTGGGGTGGAAATCGTTATCGTTGGGAACCTAGGCCACCACTTGTAGACTTACTCGTCATTGCGAAACACACGCCAGATGATCGATGTGAGGAGCTTTGGAACTGGATAGAGACAGTACAGACTGACTCTTACAAGCTAACTGTTCGCTCTGCTCTAACGTAGCACTATTTATTTATTTATTTATTTAATATCACACACACACACACACACACACACACACACACACACACAACACACACACACACACAACACATCTGTAATACACATGTATACATACATATATATATATATATATATATATATATATATATATATATTATATATATCATATATATTTATATATATATTAAGTACACACACACGCGCGCGCGCGCGCGCGTGTGCGTGCATGTGTGTGTGTGTGTGTGTGTGTGTGTGTGTGTGTGTGTGTGTGTGTGCGTGCGTGCGTGCGTGCGTGCGTGCGTGCGTGCGTGCATGCGTGCGTGCGTGCGTGCATGCGTGTGTGTGTAATTTTTTTTGTTCAAACATAAAAGGATAATCAATATGCCGCCGAACAAACAAACAACTTACAAGACATACAATACACGTTTTCGAATTCTTGGTCTTCTTCAGGCTAGACAAACAACTTTTGAAGACAATGAAAATGAAGAAGGAACAGTCAGCCATGTCTCTCCTCCAACTGGGCGGAAAATGAGCAGAGAAGTGACTGTCTGATCGTGTTTCGCTTTCACTGCCTTCAACTCCAGTTGTCTGTCTCTCGCCTCAGGATGACTAAAAAGGTCAAAACGTGTCGTATTTGTCTTGTAGTTTGTTTCGTTCAGCGGCTTAGGTTTTTTTTTTTCCTCCTTTTAATAAGTTATGTTTCAGATTCCGCCCTGCAGTCACCTCTCTTTCAAAACTGGCCTTTTTGTTTCCCTTCATTAAAGAAAATGGATAGATCCTCTATGTTGTTATTTGACGTGGGCGGTATGTCAATGTCGGATAAAAAGGCCATTATATCGACGCGGTTAGCTCCCCCCCCCCCCCCCCCCCCCCCCCTCCCCCCCCCCCCCCCCCCCCCCCCTTCCCCACCCCTGAAAACAAAATCTAATGCACAGTAGTAGGATCAAAGTTTCACACAAAGTGTTTCTGACGACCCGTCTATCACGTTCGCCGCACTTGATGTAGGTTCAAGATGGATGAAGTCAACACCTGTAGTCTCTGATCTAGCTTCTGTAGGCTAATGAATTGTACGTTTCCTCCTGCAGCAAGGACAAAAACACTGTTTGGGTCAATCGTGAGTTGAAACGCTACACACGGAAGTGCGGCGAGGTCCTGAGTTCGATTCCTGTCTGCCGTCATTTATTTGTGTTCAGCAGAGGAGACTGGGACTACACAATTGTGTGTCAACCATTTCATGGCTGCGCCACTGACAGTTTTGCTCGAATAACCAGAGAAACACCGCAGGTGTCTGTAGCTCTCGAGCCTGGTGCGCGGCAGAAGAATATGAGGAAGTGAGCGTACAGTACATGCCCGTCAGTCTACCTCTGACAAGAATGGAACTCCATAGCACGTCTTCGTGATCCTCCTCCTCCCCGGTCACCACGTAAAAAGAAAAGAAACCTACATTCTGTGGTCTTCATGCCCTGCCCTCATGGTGACCTCAGTTTCCACTTCATCTCCGCATCTATGCCCATGGTCAGTTATGTCATCTATGCCCATGGTCAGTTATGTCATCTATGCCCATGGTCAGTTATGGCATCTATGCCCATGTCAGTTATGGCATCTATGCCTATGGTCAGTTATGTCATCTATGCCCATGGTGAGCTATGTCATCTATGCCCACGGTCAGTTATATGTCATCTATGCCCATGGTGAGTTATGTCATCTACGCCCATGGTCAGTTACGTCATCTATGCCCATGGTGAGTCATGTGCAGGTCGCGGGTACTGGCAAATTCATGGGGACTGTCGGTGGACATACGTGGTGATCATCTCCGGAGAGTGCGCCAGTAAGCGATTGTCGTCAGCCTGAGGCTGAGCAGGCGTGCGCCCTTCAGATAATGGACCAGAACAGACACTACTGAAGACCAGGGAAGTGGCTCAGAGACAGCGCAGTGTCCCTTCTGGTGGGTTACCTCACGTCGACTTGACACTGACTGCGAGTGGTGGACTGCCGGTGCAGGGGCTGTGGCGGGACAAGCAAGTACATGGCTGTGCACAGAGGTCGGGCGCGGCGTGGGATAATGCCTCGCATGTGGCAAAGAAGACGAGATAGGGAACAGAAAACAAGAAAGAGTGAACAAAAAACGTGATTGGTCGAAACAGTCGGGCAATCTTATTCCTTGCTGTTCACTGATCATCCGAAGACATCACAACAAGGTGCACAACAGACGCCGTCAAACCCAGACTGAGCAGCTGCCGAGACAATGACAGGAGAACAGGCTTGATTTGACTTGTGGACAGCTCGCTCTGCTAGAACATGACAGGAGAACAGGCTTGACTGACTTGTGGACAGCTCGCTCTGCTAGAACATGACAGGAGAACAGGCTTGATTGACTTGTGGACAGCTCGCTCTGCTAGAACAATGACAGGAGAACAAGCTTGATTGACATATGAACAGCTCGCTCTGCTAGAAAACGATAGCAGAATAAGCTTGATTGACATATAGAAAAACACCAAGATTCGTTCTGCTAGAAAATGATAGCAGAACAAGCTTGATTGACTTGTGGACAGCACACGCGCGCGCAAACACACACACACACACACACACACACACACACAACACACACACACACACACACACACACCAACATTATTTTTCATTACGAAAATGCGGAAAATGAGAGAGAGAGAGAGAGAGAGAGAGAGAGAGAGAGAGAGAGAGAGAGAGAGGAGAGAGAGAGAAGAGAGAGAGAGAGAGTTTTTAAAAACCTCTTACAACGAGAAACGTAGACAAACATTCTTTCGTTCCCGTCAGTACTTGCCCTTTTTTATTCTTTGCTGTCGTCATTAACTCTTCTGTATGGCTCCAGTGCCTGTATAGACTACTCAGTTCACGTACAGTCTTGTGTGGCAAGTTTGATGTGTTTGCCATCTTTCAGCGCGTGTCCTGGTGTGTCAGGTATATAAGGTTTTTATGGTTACCACATGAAATCCAACGTCCCTTTCTACCAATCGCAAGAGAGCTTACAGAATTTGGAGTCTTCCCCCGTCCAACGTGATACTGATATTTTACAAACAAACACAAAAATAAAAAAAAGATTAAAAACCAAGATGAACTATAAACAATGTGGTTTTTAAAAGCTGATATTCGTGTATGTACTAGGTTATCTTCGACAGACACAAGATATTGGCTAAAGATACAAAAACAAAAACAAAACAACCGAAACCACTTATGCCCATTTTTTAGTTTTTTTTCCCATGTCCGAAATAACGCTCTCTGACTGGCAGAACGCGTGGAATGTTACCCCCAAGCACATGTTTGTGGGAGGATGTTTTTGGATGAGCTGGTCCATGCAGAGTATGTGACGATGACGGTAATAATCATCTTAAACTTTCATGCGATGCGCTTACTCTAAGACTTTTCAAGCAACACACACACTATGTCTGACTTCATGGCATTTCATTTTCAAAACTTCATTTTATGTCAATTTCAACATGAATTCCCATGTATACACTTCTAGGTTTACTGTGTTTACACTCTTTTGTTATGTAATCAAAATCTTGCCATTTGTCATGTTGCGGAAGGGGAAAAAAAAAATTTTTTACCAGCAGTTTTTTACACGAAAAATTAAAGTTTTGGAAGAGAGAGAGAGAGAGAGAGAGAGAGAGAGAGAGAGAGAGAGAGAAGAGAGTGAGAGAGAGAGAGAGAGAGAGACAGAGACAGACAGACAGACAGACAGACAGACAGACAGACAAAGACAGAGAGACAGAGAGAAAGGAGAAGGAGAGAATTACACAGAAAAACTCAGGAAGGGGCAGGGGAAGTCTTCAGTCCAATCCCAGCGATATTCACGTGCCAATAAAACGTGGCCGCACGGACAGTGACAGTAAAAGCGAAGTCATTGTGGACAGTATGGTGGGGAGGACCATAAACAAACAGACCAAACGACAGCCGAGGGAATGCCCCATAAACCGCGGTTTTATTCAGCTTGGCGAGAACTAAATCCGTTACATCTAGCTTTACTATCCATCCAACCTCCCACCGTCATTAGACTTGAAGGAGGGTGGGGAAGTGAGGGGATGATGTGCGTGTGTGTGTGTGTGTGTGTGGGGGGGTGGTGGTGGTGGTGGTGGGTGGTGGTGGGTGAGGGACGTGAAACAAAGAATGGTAGATAATGTAGATGTTGTAGTGAAGTAAATGAGATTACAAGATAATAAAAAAAATAAAGATAGTGTGGATAATCTTTATGTTAAACAAATCATGAAAAAGGTACTTTTATCTCGACAAGAACACTTGTGTATTAAACACAGACATCTGATATTGTATCAATATCGATTTCTTTTCGGGTCTGGGGGTAAAGGGCGGGCGGGATGAAGAGAAACGTTCAGATCATACTTTCTGTTTTAAACTCTGTCCAGTTTTGACTCTAAGAAAGAAAGTCCTCCGGATAATGTCAAACTACACTTAAATCAATACTGAAGAACCCCATCTGCAGGGGCGCCAGACAAACGTCTGTGATACTGTTAATGTTGAAAATGACTATTTTCTACCGGCGATGGGCGCTTTCGTTCAATAATACTTTTGTACGACGCACAGGAATCTTGACAATTCAGTAGACATTCATTGACCCGGCGTCGTATCAGCGAAAAATGAAACCACCTAGGTAACTATTGAAACTTATCATAGAATATATTAATTTTTCCTCAAGAAAATTAGGATTTCCGTGAATACAATTTACGGTATGGAATTCTGAAAGGTACAGTCTTTTTTTATAGCAGATACCAGTAGTGTCCCTTGGGTTCCTTAGGGACACATTGACATTCATCCTGGCTCTACTGTCATTGCTATAAGCGCTCCACCGGGGTTGTATGGGGTAACTGCTTCATTGAGGATATCGGTAAGAGACGTAGACATTGTGGGCTAGTTAGATAACAATACTGTTGGAATGAGGCTATACAGCTGTCCGCTATCAGGCACTGGCTGTCTCTTTTCATAGATATTTCTTCTTTGTTGTCGTGGATTAGCTTGTTCATGGTACTCGTAGTCACCGACAACCATCGTTTGTTTCAGGTTTACTATACGCAACAATGCAGGCCCTAGTGAGTGAGCCACCCCCGCGCTTTCCTTCGCGTCCTTTGAACCCGAGTGTAAACTTCACGTTCCTTTGCGTTCTTTTCTTCTTCACCATTCTGTCCTCCTACAGTATCCTTTTATGTGCGCCCGTGAGGGAAGGTACACGGAGTGGCGGAGCGTCTAATGACGTATCGGTATCACTAATGATGAAAGCAATTATATTTCTTTGGCTACGCTCGCGCTGTGCGTGCATTTCTTCTAGACGACAGAGGCAAATGTTAATGAGGCCGTAAAACTGGGAGACCCCCAGTTTGACTGCGTTGTTGAGAGGTACAGGGAAAGATATGTGATATTACCATCAGAGACGAGCGTCGGCTGAAACTCTCTCTCTCTCTCTCTCTCTCTCACCTCTCTCTCTCCGGCATCTCTCTTCACTCTCTCTCTCTCTCTCTCCTCTCCTCTCTCTCTCTCTGTGTGTGTGTGTCCTCAAGGACAAGACTAAAGAGATAGGCTCTGCCAAAAAATCTCAATCCTTGATCGACTACAGGTTTTCTGAGTTCTGAGCTCTGTCTGTCGGTCTGTCTGTCTCTGAATTCACCAGTTTTCTGTTTCTTTGGCCCCATGGGATTTATACTAAGCCACAAAAACAACTTATGAATTACAGAAACCCTGTACAGTACAATCATTTTGTCAGTAATAAAAGAAATTAAAACAAAACAAAATGAAAGAAGTAAATACATAAATATAATGATAAGTGAATAAATAAATTCATATGTGGATTAACAAAGTGGCAATATGAGCATGTGTGTGCGTGCGTGCGTGCGTGCGTGCGTGAGTGTGTGTGTGTGTGTGTGTGGTGTGTGTTGTGTGTGTGTGTGTGTGTGTGTGTGTGTGTGGTGTGTGGTGTGTGCGCGCGCGCGCGCGCACGCGCGCGCGCGCGTGCGTGTGTGTGTATGTGCGCGTGTCCGCGTGCTTGTGTGTGTGTTTGCGTGCGTGCGTGCGTGCGTGCGTGGTGTGTGTGTGTGTGTGTGTGTGTGTGTGTGTGTGTGTGTGTGTGTGTGTGTGTGTGTGTGTTCCCCCACCATTCGCCTGTCATATTCTCTCCGTCCTTTCCACGATCTAGTCACTGTTGGTTTGAGAACGTCATGAATCCATCACGCAAGGCAAATCGTAACAAGTAAGATGTAAGACCAGCCATACTACAAGGAAGATTTGTACTCTCGTATGAAGAGATTTGACACTGAAAGGTATTCATCTTTAGGGATATTGTTTGCAGGACACCATTTACACTGGCAGACTGCGAAACTTGACCTGCACTGTCGACACTAGCAGACTGCGAGGGGCAGCGCTGACCTTTCTGAGCAATGCTTCACCATGGCCTACCGTCGTCTTCGTCGTCGTCGTCATCACCTCATCAACATCATCATCTTATTATTTTACTTTTTTTACTCCCTCCCCTCCCTCTCTCTCTCTCTCTCTCCTCTCTCTCTCTCTCTCTCTCTCTCTCTCTCTCTCTCTTAATTTTCATTCTTCATTCTCTTTCTCCTTTCCTTCCAGCTTTCCCTTCCCTTTCTTTCTTCGATACTTCCCCCTGCTTTCTTTCTATTTTCCCTTTTTCTTTCTCCTTATCTTTCTGTCTCCGCCCTCGCTCCTTTCTTTCCACGTGAACTTCACCTACCCTTGGTTCTATCTTTCCCCAGTCTTTCTTTGTTTATTCCACCACTACCGTTTAATTTCTTCCTTTTCTCGGTCTTTCCTTCTCTGTCCTCGGTTCTTTTCATGCATTCTTTTTCCTTTCTCTTTTTTCTCAGTTGTTTTCTTGCATTCTTTTTCCTTTCTCTCTTTCCTCGGTTCTTTCTTTTCTTGCATTCTTTCTCTTTCTCTTCTTTCCTC
>JADBJO010000826.1:676649-792397 GCA_016801955.1 Conus betulinus | reverse complement strand
AAAAAAAAACTATACCACCCAGAAGTGTCGCTTAAGGGGTTGCAATCTTGCTGTGGTTGGAGCAACTAGCCTAGCATCATTACTTGATGATAGGCTAGTTTTTTGAAAATGTTTCTAGGCCTGAAAAGTGAAGTTGCTGTCTAGCCTAAGCAGAAAGTGCTAAGGAGTTGATGCTGCTGGTAGGGCCTCCCATGTCAGATAGGCTAAGGGTGAGGACCGTGACTAAATAGTAACCGCCCTTTTTCCTTTTCTTGTTTTCTGCCTTTCTTATTTGGCTCTTTCCTATCTTCGTTTCCCCTTCAACACACTTGAGAATTTGGCTTCTGCATACATATTATTTGCACTAGATATGCAAACCTATACATTTTTAGAAACTAGAGATGTTGTAGAATCTAGTGAAATAACTGAAAATACTGTAGGTTGTACCTACTTGGAGACTGACCTCAAAATATAAGCAGGCAAAATTTCTGAAAAAGTTATTTGAAAAGTAAGTCAAATGTTAGGAGAGACACAGTTTTTCTTCTGTACTACCTAAACACTTCAGACTTGAGATAAAATGAAGACAAATATGTGCTGGAAACATGGGAAAGATGATATTCTCTTGACTTGAGCTATGTATAATGAATTGTGCCTCAAATGATGTACCTATAATTCAGCATCGGACAATCGAATTTCACTATATAAGGAAATGGGGTTTGTGCAGGCTTGTCTTGAAGCTAGATAGGTAAAACTATATGTTTTTGTAAACTAGAGATAATGAGGAATCTGAAAAAAATAATTACAAGACAGTACCCTGATGGCAGCTGAAGATATATTCTTCACAGTGTAATCCAGAACATTGGTGAAAAGGTAATCCAAAACGTCAGCCACATTGTTTGAAACACCACAGTTTTCCTGCTTGAATGTCAAAACACTTGAAACTTGGGAGAAAACAAGAAGAATATGTCCCTTGGAAGACACAGAACAAAGTTAGGGCCTTGGTCTTCTGTGGAAGGTTGAAAAGCACTTGGAGCAGAGTCCCACGTCGTCACATCCAGAACATTCCCAGCCAGAGCGCACATGAGTAGGATGGCCAGCAGTACAGTTCCTCTTTCTTCAACTCCTTCACTCTCAGCATCTCTCTCCTCTGCAGTAGTGCTTCCAGATTCTGGATCACACAAGAAAACATATATCCTAAGTCTTCTGTTCATTTCATTGTTTCATAATGGTGCAAGAGATGTTACAGAGAGCTTGACTCAGTTTCCACTAATTAGTCTGATTTTCAGAAAGAAAAAAAAATGACCAGCATTACTTATTCATTCTATGAAAAATGAAGTCATGCATAAAATCATAAATAAGAATAAAATCTGAATCTAGCATATATAAGGAGGGGGCAGGGCTATAGCTTTCATTGGAGGCACGCGCCACTCGTGACACGCCCACACTGTTTCCAAACTAAAAAAAAATAAACAAACAAAAGTTATAAATTGTTCTCTTCAAATCACCACTTTTATTGATCTCTAAAGTGCTTTCAAAACACCTACAATCACCCAGAAACGATCTTCTAGTTTGATCAGGCCAAAGCCTATCACTCCTGTAAGTAACCATGTACCCTGCCCCCCTTCCGTCCCCCCTTTACAGCCTTCGGCAACTGATTGTTCACTCTCGTGCCACTTCCACGCAACTCCTGCTGGACTTGGTCGCTGATTTACTCATTATTTCAGTCAAAACCGACGAAAAACTTCAGAGATAACCGACAAGGCTTGCTGGTGCACAATGGATACTAGCGAGTCACGTGAACTGATCAACCCGGATGTTTAGCAGTGGTGGTATAACGGTTCTCGTCTGAGCCACGATCGTGGCCCAACGCAGTCGGGCGGTAAAGCCACGATTGTGGCCCACCGCAGTCAGCGGGTTATGATCCACCGCGCTTGCCATGCGGTGCGACCTGTGATGGAGGAGAATGAGATCCTGGTGATTGAGAGGGCAAGCGCCCTCAACTCGTCACTTTGGCTTGGATCTCTCCTAGGCAGGAGGTACACTCTGGCCCGGGTGTATTAATCAGCTCCCCTTCTTGGGGCTGGGTCAAGACAGGCAGTTCTCCGGCTGGCCAAGTTAACCCCTGGAGTGCTCGGCTCTCTGCTTCCAGGAGTTGGGCATGATCATGGGGATAGGGTTAGTGGCATTCTATTTGTATGGTATCTCTCCTGAAGCCTGGAAGGGGTCAAGACAGTGACTTCTTGGCCCTGGCCCCTTAGTTGGACTCCATGGCGGGTGGGTAAGGGAGAGATGAAATTTGATTACACTAAACATGGCTTTTTTCTCAAATCATTCCCCAAAAAAGAAGAGGAAGGCAGCAGCCCCTATTTCAAGGGATTTTGAATCAGACAGTGACTCGGATATGGAGATAAGTGAGAGGACAGGGTTTCTTGGCTTCCTGGCTCGTGATAGAAGGGACAGAGCAGGAAAAGCCCATTTCAGCTCTGAGTCCTTTCGCAATCCAGAAGGGCTTTCAAGGTCTAGCAGGTGACTCTCAGTCAGTGAAAAGGCTACGGAACGGCTCATTCCTCATCCAGTGCAGATTGAAGAAACAATCAGAACAGCTGCTGAGGGCAACAAGGCTCGTGGATAGAGAAATCCAGGTGACTCCCCATAAGCAGTTGAATTCATCCAAAGGAGTTATTATTTGGTGCCCGGATTTGAAAGGTGTCTCAGAAGCGGAGATCAAGACAGAACTTGCATCCAAGGGTGTGACAGAGGTGCAGGGTGACAGTCCGTAAAGGTGCGGAATGAGTGCTCACCAACACTCTCTTTCTGACATTCTGCAACCCTTTGTTACCTCCGGTCATTAAAGTAGGATACTTGAAATCCATGTCCAACTGTATGTTCCATCCCCGATGAGGTGTTTCAAATGCCAGAAGTTTGGACATGTCAGAGACCGCTGTTCTGGGGAGGAGGTGTGTTGTGTTTGTTGCAAGGCAACCCATGATGAGCCGTGTAAAGACCCGGCTCATTGTGCAAA
Source organism: Conus betulinus (assembly GCA_016801955.1). Classification (NCBI taxonomy): domain Eukaryota; kingdom Metazoa; phylum Mollusca; class Gastropoda; order Neogastropoda; family Conidae; genus Conus; species Conus betulinus. The sequence continues at coordinate 789,396 of JADBJO010000826.1, read as the reverse complement.
CTGCGGTGGTGACCACCCCTCCTTCATGCAACTGCCCTGTTTGGATCCAGGAGTCCACCATCCAAAAAGTAAAAACCAAAAAGAAAATCTCCTTCTTTGAAGCGCGCAAACAAGTTGTTGGTAGTCAGACATCAACAGTGTCTTCATATGCTTCGGCTGTGAAGAAAGTTTCAACCCTTTCAGTCTGCTGCCAGACTGATGAATTTATTTTTATCAAAACATTGCAAGGTAGAATGTTAAACTCTGGCGGAAGCAAATCCACCACCTCCCAACCCAAAGTGGGTGCCCCTGGTGGAGGCAATAAATCCACCACCCTTCAGACTGCCCAGCAGTCTACTCCTTCTGCTGCTGGGCAGAATAAAAAGCCAGCCCCTCCCGCCTTGAACTTTCGTGAGCGGTGCCCGTGCGGGCAAGGGAGTACCACCTAGTGTGGAGATGGTGGAGATGAAGAAGAAACCTCCACTGTCTCCAAAACGCAAGCCGTCTTCACCTGTGGGCAAGTCTGCCAGCAGGTCTGGAGATCAAAACAATCCAGTGCAACTGAACAACAAATACGCTCCATTGGGTGCAGACGATGACTTGGAGATGACCTGATTTCTCTCCTATTCGTCCTCTGCACCATGGACAGTAAAATAATTCATTTGAATATCCGTGGTTTAAACTCAATTTTGAGGAGCTGCAGCTTCTGTGTAAAGTAAAACCTTACGTCATAGCTCTTCAAGAAACTAAAATTCAAAGCCAGAAGACCTTCACTCTTTCTGGCTTTAATATTCCTTCCAAATCTGCACAGCCATCTACATTGGGACTAACAGGCGGTGTTGCCCTTCTTATTCACAAAAACTTTGCTGTTTAGTCCTGTCGCTCTGACTACCCTCCTTCAGGCAGTAGCTGCAAGAGTCACTCTCCATAAAAACTGTAACAATTTGCTCACTACATCTGCCACCTTCTGTCCCGGTTTGTTGTCAGGACCTTGTCAGTCTGATTGGAGAACTTCCTCAACCTTTTTTGCTGTTGGGTGATTTTAATGGACACAATCTTCTCTTTGGGGTAGTGTGAATTCATCATCCAGAGGTCTGCTTCTTGAAGATGTCCTTTCAGACTTTGATTTGTGTTATCTGAACGATGGAGCTCCAACTTACCTCCACTCTTCCTCAGGTTCACACTTTCGTGTTTAGATTTTTAATATGTGACCCCTCGCTGGTTCTGAACTATGAGTGGGACTGTCCATGATGATCTGCATGGAAGTGACCATTTCCCTGTTCTCTTAAAACCTGTAGTAACTGAAAATGCCTCTGTTCCACAGCATCTTAATCATATGAAGGCTAACTGGAATCTTTTTGCTGCCAATATTTCAAAGGAACTCCAGGAAATTGACATTCTTACAAGTCCAGACCCTGCAGAATCTCTAACCAATACTGTAATAAACTGTGCTAAAACCTGTATTCCAAAATCTTCGGACAAACCCCAACTGCCCAAAACACCTTGGTTTAATTTGATTGCCAACAAATCTCAAAAATATGCAAATGGGCTCAGCGTCGGGTATTTTCAAGACCTTCAGGCCGCAATGCTCGAGCCCATCAGAGACTTTGTGCCCAAGACAAGACACACTTTCAAAATCAGCAAACGTCAGTCTTGGAGAAACTTCTGCTCGGGGCTGACATCAAAAACATCAAAAAAAAAAAAAAGAAGTCTGGAACATTATCAGAAAGATCAAAGGGTCCATTCATCACCTGAAACTTGCCGATGCTCTGAGCAAGCTGTTGCCAATCTGTGTTGGCCTCCACCATCCAACAGAACTTCTCATCTTCAAATAAATCTGCAGCCTTTTCAAGAAACAAACGAATCAGAGAGAAATCTTCATACAATTTCACATCAGACAGCTCTGAAGCCTACAGTCTTCCTTTTTCAATCAGTGAACTAAAATCAGCTTTGCAAACCTGCAGTGATTCTGCCCCTGGTCTGGATGATATTCATTATCAGGTTTTGAACATTTTCCAGAAAGCTGTCTCCAGACCCTTCTTAAAGTCTACAACCATATCTGGACCACAGGGTGCTTTCCACCCTCCTGGTGGAAAGCCCTGATCATTCCAATTCCTAAGCCTGGAAAGGACCTTACCAACCCTTCAAACTATCGTCCAATAGCTCTGACCACTGCCTCTGTAAGCTGATGGAAAAAGATGGTCAACTCCTGTCTGATGTGGAAGCTGGAAACTGATGGCCTTTTGGCCAGTGAACAGTGCGGGTTCTGGAAGTACCACTCGACAGTTGACCATTTAGTCTGTCTGGAAACCACCATCTGCAACGCCTTTGTCAATAAGCAGCATGTGGTTGCTATCTTTTTTGACCTAGAAAATGCGTATGACACCACGTGAAATCAGGAATCCTTATGGACCTGCACAGACTTGGTTTCGTGGTCATCTGCCTCTGTTCATTCAAAAATTTCAGGCTGAATGTGGTTGCTATCTTTTTTGACCTAGAAAAAGCGTATGACACCACGTGGAAATCAGGAATCCTTATGGACCTGCACAGACTTGGTTTTTGTGGTCATCTGCCTCTGTTTATTCAAAACTTTCAGGCTGATCAGCAGTTCCAGGTGCGTGTTGGCACCACGCTTTCTGACATCCATTGGCAGGAGTTGGGTGTACTTAAAAGGAGCATCCTTTGTCCTGCCCTTTTCAGCATCAAAATCGATGACATTGTCAAACTGGTAAACCAGGGATCTGAGTTCTCACTGTTTGTTGATGACTTCGAGCTGTACGCAACTGGAGCTTCTTACGCCAGCATACAGCATCGACTCCAGCTTTGTGTCAACAAGATCCAACAGGGGGCCGAGGAAAACGGGTTTACCTTCTCAAGTACCAAAACTCGGTCAATCCATTTTCACAGTTTTTTGTCAATTCTTTGCTGATCCTGAAATTCGTCTGGACAAGTCCACCATTCGAGCTGTAAAAGAAGCCAAATTTCTGGGTGTGTTTTTTGATAAAAAATGGAACTTTAAAAGTCATATCCAACACGTAAAAACTGCATGTCAGAAAGCACTGAACATTCTGCGAGTTGTGGCACACACAGATGGGGGCTGCTGACAGGAAACTCTTCACCATCTTTACAGGGCTCTGATCCGCCCCAAGCTGGACTATGGGTGTGTCGTGTACGACTCTGCCAGACCTCCTCCTACCTGAAAAGTCTAGACTCTGTCCACCATCAAGGGCTTCGATTGTGTCTGGGTGTGTTCTGCACCACTCCTGTTTATAGCTTGTATGCCGAGGCAGGAGAACCATCCCTGTCAAACCACTGACTAAAACTTGCCTTAAAATACTGTCTGAGTCTCTCGTCTGAACTTCAAAACCCTGCATATGGCTGCGTTTTCAACCCCTAATCCCAAAAGAATTCAATGACCACCCCAGTTCCATTCCACCCTTAGGGATTCGTATTCTTCCCCATCTGAACAAAGCAGGCTGAGACGAGTAGTTGATGACTTCTCAAGTTTCCTGACGACCTTCCATGGACTTTATTCGCACCAGAGGTCCGGTTTGATTTAGCCTCATAATGGAAAGATTCCACAAGTTCCTTGGCATACAAGTCCCTTTTTGCTGAACTGTGTTCCAAATTTTCCATCTTTAAAAGAATTTTCACTGACTGTTCCAAATCTGAGGAGGGAGTTGCCTCAGCTGTGTTTTGTGCAGTAGACCCCCTCAGAGATGTACCGTACACATTCCCACCGACAGCTCCATCTGCACTGCTGAGCTGACAGCCTTGGTTCTGGCACTTCAGACGATCTCCAAATCAAAACAAAAAGATTACCTTATTCTATCAGACTCCCTTTCAGCTTTGGAGGCTGTTGCTGGCTGTAATCTCAAGCACCCTCAACTGCTGAAAATTTTTTAACTGTACACCTACCTAAAATCAAATGGACACATCATAGTGTTTGCTTGGGTTCCCAGCCATGTGGGCATTCGAGGCAATGAGATGGTTGACCAGCTTGCCAAGAATGCCACAAGGCAAAAGTTGATCCGGTTTACTGTTCCTCATACTGATCTGAAACCCCCAAAACGGCCTATGTCGAAGACCTCTGGCAAGAGGAATAGACTTTGCAGACGGATAACAAACTATTTAAAATTGGTCCAAACCTCAACGAGTTTTAACCATGTTCCAGAGGCAGTCGTAAAGAGGAAACAGTCCTGTGCCACTTGCACACAGGCCACTCGTTTCATACCCATTTTTATCTTTTAAAAGGTGAAGAGGCTCCGTGGTGTATTCCATGTCATGTTCCACTCACAGTGAAACATATTCTTTTAGATTGTTGGGACTTGCACGATATGAGACATAAACACTTTACAGCTGAGTCCATGAAAACCCTGTTCAGAGATGTCCCCCTGACGTGATCTTTGAGTTTCTGAAAGAGATTAACATTTTTCATCTGATTTAAGATTTTACACAAGAAAGACTTTTAATGAAGTTTCTGGTACGTTTTTAGAAGATGCATTTTAAAGAGATGTGTGAAAGTTGTTTTTTTTTTGTTGTTTTTTTGGGTTTTTTTTTTGATGACTTGTGAGTTGATTTTAACGTGGTGACAGCCCTGATATGGCCCTTTGCCGTCAGCTAGTCATAATCAACATTACCTTACCTTACCTTACCTTTCCCAGAAGTGTAAAACTTTATGTGATAATTATAAAAGAGTTGTTTTGCAGCATATTAAAGTTCCGCACAATGCTATACACTTTGATTTTTTTTGCTTTGACAAATTCCAACGTTTTTTTTTTTTAAACGTAATTTTATGTTTGAGTGCAGAGATATAGACATGGATCAGGTCCAAAGAATATATTAATAAATGTTACAGACAAATCTTTTTATGCTAACTGTGTGAAATTTAATTTGTTATGCAATGTTTTTAGAGTTTAATCAGTTTGACTAGATCAGTTTCTTCGGCAAAGCAGTTGTGCAGGTGTAAGGATTGAATAAGGTTAATGGTGGAAACATGATCTGTAGTTTACAAATCATAAACATAATATATTCAGAGACTACAGAAAAGTGCAGTTACACAACCGTAATTAAAAAAAGAGATTACCATGAGTGGCTTTCCCAAGCACTTTGTAGAAATCATGTCTATCTACCAGCCGCTGTGGCGAAGTGGTTAGCATTGTGGACTCCAGGCTGGGAGGTCGTGGGTTTTTGTGCCCCGACCGGCTCCTACCCAGAGTTAAGTTTGCTGCGGACTCAGTTGGGAAGACTGGACCACACAGTTGAGTTTCATTCACTTAATGGACACGTTTCTGAGAGTGTTGCTCAAATTTCCTGACCAACACTGCAGGTGCCTGTATTTTTCTCGGGCCTGGTTGACGCCGGGATATATTATGAAAGGAAGCATAAAGTACAGCCCTGTCATGTAGTCTGAGACCGAAATGGAAATACATAGCATCATCTTAATCATCCTCATTCTCATCGATCAGCATAGAAAAAAAAATGTCTCAGATTCTTTGGCCCTTCATGCCCTGCTCCCATGGTGACCTCAATTTCGATGTCCTCTCCACGTCTGTGGCCTTGGTTTGGTTCCATGGGGTCACTGGTATTGGCGAGTCCATGGGGCTATCATTGGATGGACGTGGAGGCGCCCTCCTGAGGGAGAGCTCACTCACTCCGGCTCTGCGACTAAGCAATTATTGTCGTCAGTATGGGGTTTAGTAGGTGGTGTTCTGCGTATGTTAGATCAGAAACAGGCGCCACTGAACACCACTGAAGTGACACGGCAGCAGTGCAGTGTCTCCTCCGGTGGGTTGTCTCTTGACGACTTGACATTGACTGCTCCCTGTGGATTGCCGGTGCCGGGGCTGCGGCGGGGCTGACTGGACTGTGGCTGTGGACGGGGTGTCGGAATGAGCAGCGTGGGTTCACTGCCTCTGAGGTGGCACAGAGGTTGGAACAGCAGGAAAAAAAAAATCATGTCTATCTATAACTCCATTCACCTGTTATCATAATGGGAAACAAGAGGGAGGTAAGCTAGTGTCGAAACGTGGACAGAAGGCAGTCATAAAGGAAAGAGTCTTTGGAGGCAGGTTTGGATGTGTGAATGATAAGACATGGGTACAAGAAAGTGTAGGTGAAAGGGGTGGTTCCCCCTTTGTCTATTTATAACAGGAGCCATCAAGAGCGTGACCATGTCTCCCAACAGCAAGTACATTGCCAGCGGCTCCTATGATAAAACGGTGCGGGTATGGAGGACAGCTACTACCGAGTGTCTCCATGTCTTGATAGGTGGGTTGTCTGTGTGAGGCTCTGAACGCTGTCCATTAAGTAATTTGTCACTTTGTTTGAGTGCAAGAGTTGTTATGCAATGTGTGGGAAACAGAGTAAGGGAAATAAGATGCACAGATTGGGAAACAAGACAGAGTGAGGAACAAGGAAAATGCACATGGAGTGGGAAGTAAGAAGATGCACGGAAGGGGAAATGAGATGTGCAGAGAGAGAAATGAGACATGTGGATTGGGAAGTAAGATGCACAGAATGGGAGATGAGATGTGCAGAGCAAGAAACGAGACACATGGAGTGGGAAGTAAGATGCACGGAATGGGAAATGAGACATGCAAAGTGAGAAACAACTTAACAAGACACATGGAATGGGAACCACAATTCACTTTATAGGAAACAAAATATACAGAGTGGGAGTCAAGACACACTTAATTGGAAGCAAGGCATATAGTAGCAAACGAAACAACTTGGCTGAGACGCAAGATTAAGAAAGTGAGGAAACCAGACACAGAGTGGGAAACAACATGCACAGAGTGAGAAAAAAGCTTCAGAGAGTCTGAAATAAGGCATAGAGAGTGGGAAGCAAGACATGCAGAATGGGAAACTGAATGTACAAAGTAGAGATCAGGGTAGAAAGAATGAGATACAAAACGCATAGAGTGGAAACAAATACACACAGTGCATTGAGCAAGACACGAAGAGTTGAACACAAGACACACACAGAGTGGGAAAGAAGATACCCAGAGAGTGAAGTAAGACACAGAAAGGAAAAAAAAAAAAAAGATACAGATAGTGGAAAACAAGACACACAGAGTTGGAAATGAGATGTATAGATAAGGAAACAAGATACACAAAGGGGGAAACAAGTCATGCAAAGTCAGAAACAAGACACGGTGTGGGGAAAGAGGAAACATGCAGATTGGGGAAAACCAGTTACACAGAATTTGGAAACAGGACACAAAGGTTGGGTGAAACCAGACACACAGAGTGGGAAACAGGACACACACAGATTGGGGAAAACCAGCAACACAGAGTTTGGAAACAGGACACAAAGGTTGGGGGAAAACCAGACACACACAGTGGGTAACAGAACACACAGAATGAGAAATAAGACTCAAGACTTGATGGGAAACAAGATGAACAAAATGTGAAAACAAAGTACAAAACAGTATAGAAAGAGTTAACAGACACAATTTAAGAAACAAGACACAGAATAAGACAGTGCAAGAAAAAAGAAACACAGAATAAGACAGTGCAAGAAATAAGACACACAAAAGTAGAAACAAGTCACACGAGTTAGAAATAGGTCACATGGGGTGGAATCAGGTGATATGGAGTGGGAAACTGGTCACATGGAGTGGGAAACAGGTCACATGGAGTGGGAAACAAGCTAAATGGAGTGGGAAACAGGTCATATTGAGTGGGAAACAGGTCATATGGAGTGGGAAACAGGTCACATGGAGTGGGAAACAGGTCACATGGAGTGGGAAACAAGTTACTTGAAATGGGAAACAGGTCACATGGAATGGGAAAAAGATCACATAGAGTGGGAAACAGGTCATATGGAGTGGGAAACAGGTCATATGGAGTGGGGAAACAAGTCACTTGAAATGGGAACATGTGGAGTGGGAAACAGGTCACATGGAGCGGGAAACAGGTCATATGGAATGGGAAACAGTCACTTGAAATGGGAACACGTGGAGTGGGGAAACAGGTCATATGGAGTGGGAAACAAGTCACTTGAAATGGGAAACAGGTCACATGGAATGGGATACAGGCCATATGGAGTGGGAAACAAGCCACATGGAGTGGGAAACAGGTCATATGGAGTGGGAAACAGGTCACATGCAGTGGGAAACAAGTCATATGGAGTGGGAAACAGGTCATATGGAATGGGGAAACAGGTCACATAGAGTGGGAAACAGGTGATATGGAGTGGGAAACAGGTGATATGGAGTGGGAAACAGGTCATATGGAGTGGAAAGCAGGTCACATGGAGTGGGAAATAGTTCATATGGAGTGGGAAACAAGCCACATGGAGTTGGAAACAAACTGTTCAGAGTGGGAAACAGGTTACATGACATGGACAGGAAACATGGAGTAGAAAACAAGGCACAACAGAATGGGAAATAAGACATATGGAATGGAAAAGAGAGGCACGGACTGAGAATCAAGACGCTTGGAGTAGGAAACAAGACACACGAAGTGGGAAACAAGACACAAGGAGTGTGAAGCAAGACACAGTCAGAAACCAGTCACATGATATGGGAAAGTAGACCTGTGTGGGAAACAAGACACAACAGGGTAGGAAATAAGACGTGGTGTGGGAAAAAAGATGCATGGAATGAGAATTAAGACACATGGCATGGGAAAAAAAAACATGGAGTGGCAAGCAAAATACACTGTGGGAAACAGACAAACGGAATGGGAAACTGGACACATGGAATGGGAAATAAGACATACAGAGTGGGAAGGGCATGGGAAACAAGATAGATAGAGTGGGAAACAAGACACATGGAGTGGAAAACAAGACAAGAGCGTGTGGAAACAACTTGACACAGTATTTGTTGATGTGTGCAGGGCATGAGAAGAGCGTGGAGGTAGTAGTGTTCTCCCCTGACTCGATGCTGTTATGCTCTGGGTCCTGGGACAGAACTGCCATTGTGTGGGACATGCAGGTTTGTCTACATCCCCTCTGCCCACCTCCACTGCCACTACCATCCCACTTCCAGCCCTTCCCCCCCCCCCCCCCCACACACACACACAATAGAACAATATTTGTTCCTCTGGGCCCTTTTTGGGTATGGAGGAAGGGTAAGTTTAAAGCAATAACAGGAAAAAATGAAAACAAACAAGCCACAACAAAACATAAATTGCTAGTTAATGCTGATATAGACCAATAATTTACAACACTTGAGATAATCTAATATACATTGACAATAGAAGCATTTGTTTTCGATTAGTAGAAGACATTTGACAAAATTATGGACAGATTTTGGGGAGAGAAATCTTTTTGGTAAATACTTATTGCACAAATAACATAATATGATGAACACTCCATTACAAAATGAAATTCATCACCCTTTGCAGAGATGTCACATTTATTACATAACCTTTCTTCTCTTGGAATAGCAAATCGACGATTTACTTCAATTGGTATAATGTATTGACGTCTGTAAAAGATTGATTGCTCCAAACACAGTCAAAACCAGATTGTACAAGTATGTTTTTAATGCACGTTAACCAGGGAAACACAGTTACTGCACTATTGTACAAATGTAACATGACAGAAAAGAATTAACTGACCTTTTTTCAACAGGAGATAGAACCAGACTAGCCCCAAATCAAATCATTCAAATATAGACAGTAACTGATAACGGGTGATGTCTTGTTTCACGATATATCATGCTTGTCGTTGTACTTCTTTTTAAGTGAAATACATATTTTAAAGCTTTTAGCTGAAATTTATCAATAATATTTAATTTTTGTGTCCCCATGTTTCACAACCATATGATGATAATACTGGAACAATCATTTTATCAAATAAATCTAAAATAACATGAACAGGTAAAATCCTTTCTTCTAGCCTTTTGTATCAATTTAAACATGGCTAATGACGCTTTATCAGAAGTGCTTTTCTTATGTTTAGCCAAAGAACCCATTCAGTTAATATCTACCCTTAAATATTTGAAGCTGCTGACAACATCAACTTTTTCACTTCCGTATGAAATGTGTCCTGTTTATTCAGCATTGCACTGTTACATGTCATTATTTTTAGTTTTAGCAGCACTGACTGTTTATGTCATTATTTTAGTTTTAGCAGCACTGACTGTTAGCTTCCACTTATTACAGTATAATAGAAAGGAATCTAGTACTTCTTGTAGTCCCACTTTCGTCTCTGAAAATATAGTTGTGTCATCTGCAGGACAAAAAGTTTGACATAATTTGTTATATCTGTATCCAAAGAAAGCCTAATTTCTAATGGCAAACACCCACTGCACGGCACACGAGACCCCGTCGTTTTCTTCACGCTTAGTGTGAGAGCGGGACTTTGCCATTTTACTGGCCGACAGCTAAATAAAGCAGCCAGCTATTAACCAATCACCATGAATGCGCGTACTGCGAGCAGCAGCAGCAGCAGGGAAGAAGAAAGATGCTACCCGCCATAGTTGCGCGTGGTGTTCTCTGTGGTGAATTTGTGCAAAAAGTGAGAATTTCGGTGTGTTTTGGATACTGCAGTTCATCATCTTCGTTTGTTTCAGTGTTTCATATAGTCTTAGCTCTGTAAAGAAGTAGACAGGATATCACTTTTGTCCAAATCTCAAAACGCCACTGCCGTCAGTGTGAGCAACTGGAAAATGTTTCCTTCTTTGAGATAAGTAAAATTTGTGCATTTTTGGGGTTTGTTGACAATATCAAAACTTAAATTCAGGTCTTTTGGAGCTTGTTGTCCACTCTTACAATTGTTCACTGGAAAGTTTTTAGTTTCAAGTACTAAGTTATCAAAGTCATTTACTAGTTACAGGCCGCTGGAAGGCTATACGTGGGGTGTAAAACCGTCTTTGTTCCCAGCTCAGTAAGCCTCTCCGTGTCTGACGTCACTGTCTGTGTGTTCATTTAACACACCGTGCATGCTCCCTACAAGCTGACAGCAGGCCACGTGCTGTTTTCTCTCTCTCTCTCTCTCTCTCTCTCTCTCTCTCTCTCTCTCTCTCTGTTTCTGTCTGTCTCTCTCTCTCTCTCTGTCTCTCCCCCCCCCCCCCTCTCTCTCTCTCTGTGCATGCTTCTGACTTATGTCATTGCAGGAATCATCAATTTTCCCCAGTGTTTTTCTTCACTTAAGAACTCGGCGGCTTTTCCCTGTATTAATTTCCTCACAACTTCCGTCCCCTATCCCTGTACTTTCACTTACTAACTGATTTATTCTTTTCCCCCGTCTGCAGTGTGTGTGTGGGTGCACGCGTGTGCATGCGCACGTGCGGTCGTGTGTACGTGCATGAGTGCGAGCGTACGTGCATGCGTGCATGTGTGCGTGAGAGAGAGAGAGAGAGAGAGAGAGAGAGCAGGGCGTCAGTGACTAATTGTGTGTATTGCACCGTGTCTTTTCAGATAAGTTAATGAATGTGCGTGTAAGTGTACATTGCCGTCCTTGGTATTTAGTTGTCTTTCTGTCTGTCTTTGTGTGTGTGTGTGTGTGTGTGTGTGTGTGTGTGTGTGTGTCACCAGATAACTGCACGCCCATTGTAGTTATCATGAATGCGCAGCTGCATATGCTTATAAATGCATTTTCTCAGGTGTCAACTTGCACAGTCATCATGTTTCCAGTTCTCTATGTTGTATATAGTCTAGTATCAGTTTTTTTCCGTGTCCATTAGCTTTTAAAGCTTTTTTTTTGTTATTTAACTTGTTTTCTTTGTTATTTGGATGGATGGGTTGGCTCACTGGTTGTTGTTGTTGTTGTTGCTTTACTGTATGGAAATCGCAGTTTTTGTTTTGGTATGTCAGTCAGTCCAAGTTTTGTTCTTTGCAACTGAGCCCTGTGTTATTCATTCACTGCTGCACCCATATAGACTGCTTTCTTTTAACAGTAAAGACTGTTTTTTTTTTTTTTTTTTTTTTTTTTTTTTTGTGTTTTGCATGTTACATTTACTTTACTGTAGACATAACTCAGATTTAATGCCCCCCCCATGCTTCTCCATGAGTTGAGTACTTGCTGGCTGGCAACCAACACGACAATTTCCAAATCAGTTCACAGGAAAAGTGATAAAGAGAATCAGTCTGTGAGACGTCTTAGTTGTTTGCATACAAAGAAAAACACCATACTGTATTATCATCTTCCATTTAATGGGACAGTCTGTGATAAGTAACATGTTGAGCTGAGTTTTAACAATGATGGATACATCCTACATCGACTTTGCTGCACAACGTGAGTACAAAATCTCTCTTTCTTTCTCTGTCCTGTCTTGCCCCCCCCCCCCCCCCCCCCTTTCTCTCTCTCTTTTTCTTTCGCCCCCTCTCGCATTGCTTTGATTCTCTCTCTCCCTCTCCCACACACATGCTCATGCTGTGTGTGTGTGTGTGTGTGTGTGTGTGTGTGTGTAAAAAACTCAGCATGTTATAAATGTAGCGTAAAAAAGCATGAAACAGCAAACCAAAATCTGTTCATGTTTATGTGGAAATTAAGCATGTTACAATCACAGCAAAAACAAATGCATGAAACGCAAACCAAAATCTGTTCATGTTTATGTAGAAATTAAGCATGTTACACTCACAGCCAAAAAAAAAAAAAAATGCATGAAACACGCAAAACAAATTGTGTTGGCTAGTAGTGTGTGTTTACGTCTGCGTCTGGTGAATGGGCTTGACAACATTTTGAGGACAGCAGTGAGCGCAAGTATTACCGTAAGTATAAAATCTCTCTCTCTCTCTCTCTCCTTGTCGGTCCAGCAGTACGGTAATTGTAATGTTGTTTATAGCCAAACCGACCGCAAAGGGCCATATCAGGGCTGACACAGCAGTACAAGTGGTCAGTAGTTTCTGCAGAGCCACTTTATTGGCTCTGGGGAGACCAGCATTACACATTCCGATTGGCACAGCGTGTACCTGGCCACAGAGAAGCTGGGAAGGAATGTGTGCGGGCGATGCGAGAGGGATGGGATGGGGGTGGGGAGAGGTGGGAGTGCTACTGCCAGGAAGGGAGGTTGGGCGCTGGTTAAAAAAAGGTGGGCCTCCCTCGCCAGCCAAGAGGGTATAACTGCGTGCGCCGTGACTGTCTTTCAGACAGCCTTTAAGATCTCTCTCACACACACACACACACATGTGCACACACAAGCACATGCACAAACAAATGCACACATGCACACACACACACCCCCCCCCTCTTACCCTCCCCCCACTCACTCCATTCGATACTTGTTCATTGTCAGTGTAATGTATTACTTGTTAATGTTAGAGACATTTATGTCGGATATCTAGTCTGAAGGAAGAAAGGGAATGTAGTGCATTGTATGTTTGTAGTAAAGGCATTTTAGTTAGAGAGTAAGGTCAGAGAATGAGAGTGAGAGTTGGAGAGTAAAAGGAGAAGTATGTAGAAGCTAGAACAGAATAAATGCATGTTTGAACTTAGAGTTCGGTGCTATGGGGTGTGCCTGTGAGCATGTGCTAGAATCGTACTCGGTAAGAAGAGGTGATTCTACAGTCAGTTCTTGTGTTTGTCCTTGAACTGGAAGAGTATTCTTATTTTGCTTTTTCCAGTCTCTGCATGTAGTTTTTGTGTGTGTGTGTGTGTGTGTGTGTGTGTGTGTGTGTGTGTGTGTGTTTATTAGTTCATTTATTCATGTTTGTTGTTTCAGAGATTTTTTTCTTTGAATTCATCACTATTTATGTTGATGGAAAAATGGCTCCAACACACATTTTTTTTATACTTTAGAATAAATATGTTAAAAGTTTTGTCAATTTTAGTTGCTAGTCACACTTAGTCCCATACCAGGGCAAGAGCCAGATGAAAAAAGCATGTATTTGCTTGAATGTCTGTAACCCTTGGAAATAAACATCATCATCATCATCATCTCTCTTTCAAGTTTTTAAGAATAGTAACGGCAAATAAAAAAAAAAAGGACTGACTAAGCCAATACTTTAAGCATTGTAAAGTAAAGAATAAATGTCATGTTTTTCTCTCTTTCTCCCTACCTGAGATCCCCCCCTCCCCCCGGTCTTTTCCTCTCTCTGTCTTCCCCTCTCTTAGTCTTTGCATTTCTCTTTCTGTGTCTCTCTTTCTCTCTTGGGGGGCAAGACAGGTAAGGGCATCTGGTCAGCAGCTTGTGTTTACTGATACAAGAAATGTTGCATTGTATAGTGTTGTTTTCAATTTTTAAGCTGTTGTACATCATGATTATTCTGTAAGTAGACATTGTCATTGAAAGCATGTGACAATGATGGACTTGTTGACGTGGAGGGCCGCCATTGGTATTTTTTGTGGTAGACTGAATGCCGGTCAAAGGTTATTCGAAATAATGTTGATGTTTTTGATCAGGAGAACAGGGACACAAACAGTGAATGGCAGGTAACTTCAGCTGAAGTCTTTGTTACATTTATACTGTACTGTGTTATCATAGCTCTGATCAAGAGGTTTTGTAGAAATGTGTGTAAAAACACTATCAACAGACAATGAACTCTTTTACCCTTACGCAGCCAATGTCGCATTTCTGTGACCAGATGGCTTACCACCAATGTCACCATGCCGAAATGCCACCAGCTATGGTTACCTAACTCCTGATACTATTACTCTTCAGTTTGATTATATAGAAAGCCAGCTATAAATGTCATAGTTTGGGGATTCCCTGACCTGTGCTAACAACCATTTGCTTTGTCATAGCGCTGTTCAGTCAAGTGTTTTTATCGATTTATACCGATTGTTTTTCAATTCACTATGATGTTGCAACCAAGCACTTCAGGTACTCGGCCTCGCTGTACATTTACCACAGATCAGGTGCTGGAAATATTTAATGGATGGTCAGTTGATCCTGATTTAGATGAAGAACACCCAGATGATGACCAGGAAACATGGGATAGCGAGAGCTTGACCGAATTACTGCAAAGTGAGGCTTTTGACGTATGCCAAGTGGAGGGGAGATGAGATGAGATGAGAAGCAGGCCAGTGTGGTATGACCCAGTGTGTTGGCTTTGAACCAGCTAGCAGTGATTTACAGTTGAAAGTGTATTGTGAGGGGGCGAGCAACATGAATAGCTAAGAGACAATGAACTACAAGCACAGCTGGCTTGCAATGGGGTCGAAGTCGAAGGAGACGTGGCTGAGTGACATGAGTTAGAGATGTGCAGTAGAGATGTGCTTGAGTGGGAATTATGGCTTGACTCGTACGCTGAGGAGAACAGCTGTCCAGGTTCCAGAGACCAACACGCAAGTGAATGACTTTGTTTTCATGAAAAGAAGAAAAATTGCTTTCAACAGTGAGAGTGAAAGGGATGTGTGTGTGTGTGTGTGTGTGTGTGTGTGTGTGTGTGTGTGTTTTCCCTTTTTCTTTCTGTCATGTGTGTACCAATTGGGCATAACAAGTGTGTGTGTGTGTGTGTGTGTGTGTGTGTGTGTGTGTGTGTGTTCATTCCCTTTTTCTTCTTTCATGTATGTACCAGTGGGGCATAAGAAGTGTGGCATGTGTGTGTGTGTGTGTGTGTGTGTGTGATTGCTTTTCTGCATCATCTCATAAGTCATATCACTAATTATTCCTCTGAATGCTGTTTCAGGAGTGCTGTGAACAAGGATGATTTTCAACCTGTTGACCACTTTCAACTCTTCTTCTCTGATGCTGCATTCCAGCTGATGATGACACAGTCCAACCAGTGACATGCTTGATGGAGCGAAAAACAGATGACAGCCATCCTGACTGCACTTTCTGTAGTTCCAGGACACAAAGAGGGAGGAAGAGAGTGCAGACCAGTTTTCAGTGTAAAACCTCTGAGCTGCCTATGGGCCCCACCATCGGCTTTGAACTTTTATTACACACGGCAAGATTTTTGGAAGGCCGCCGGTCAGCTGATCCATGGGCTGGACTAATGCTTTAAGTTTGCCAAGTCATCTTGTGCACAACATAGACAGTAGGAATAGAGTCGTTTGTAGCTGTAGAATACTTTTTTTGTCATTCTGTCTGAAATCTTAACCCTGAACATAACCACTAACTGGACACTTTCTTGTCTATTGTGCACAGCTGTCACCAGTTTTCTGCTATTGGAGTATGCGGATTAATGGCTGGTTTTGTTTTTTTTTTTGTTTTTTTTAAATTTTTTTCTGTGGGATATTACATACTTCCTGGTCTTGGTGAGTGGAGTATTTTTCCTTCCTTGTTGAGAGTTTCTTGGCATGTTTTTTTTTTATGTTGAGAAGAAAGATAACATTTATTTTCTTTATTTTGCATTTTTTTTTTTGCACTTGAAAAGACTAAACATTTGAAATTGTTGTTGACTAACCATTACTAACATACTATAATGTATCAAAAATGCAGTGTATCTCCTCCATTTTACAAAAATTCTCAGGAGAACTGATTGCTTACTTTTAAAGATATCTGAGTTTCACACATGCTGGTGTGAAAGAAGAGTTTTAGGGAAAAATGGCTGGTGATGAGGATTTATGCAGAACAGAACGTCTGGCAGTGAAAGGGTTAAAGAAACGATAAACACAAGAGGAACTGTGTCATCATGTGCTGAAGATGTGATGTGTGCCAACATCTGTGTATGTCAGTTGGACACACATATGCAGTGCTTGTCCTTGTTTTTTCTGTTGCGTGCGCTGTGTTTTTTTCTGCAAAGACGGCTTTTCAGTGGTTGTAATAATGAAGATCACTCAAAAACAAGAAATCATAGCAGAGCAGATGAACCTTTCTCGGCATCTGTTTTTCAGCAACAGTTACCTACAACGCAACATCCTAAACAAATTGCTGCGTAACTTCCTGTATCCATAGATACGTATGAAACACGTAGCGGCACTAAATCCCTTCTCTCCTTAGAATGGATTTCTTGTGCAAAATAACATGTTGAAATACGCAATTGAATTTTAGAATATTTAGCCAATCTACTAATCTTGTCTTAAGCAGGTTATGATGAAATAAGCAGATAATTTTCAAATATTTAGAGTCAGTTTGATCTAGCTTTGACATAGATGAGAAAAGATGCGGCTTTGATCAAAAAGATTCAAAATGATTTTTTGAGAAAATCACAGAACGATATAAAATGTAATGATCAAAATGATTGAAAGTCAATTAGCAAATGGACAATACTCAGAGAGCTTGGCGGAAAGTCTTCCTGCTCACTTCCATCGCTTTTATATAATTAACCCGTTGACTGCCCTTGCATGACCGGCGTTCGTTCGTGGTGGTTTCGGGAAAGCTGTGTGCCCTTGCACGAACGGTGTTTGAAGTAATTTCATCTCAAAATTCAGCGATTTAAAGAAGGGAGGCAAGGAGAAAAAATGGTTTTTAAACGGTTGTAGGGACCCTAAAGGACGGTTTCTTCCCTTTCACGGGTTGCTGACTGACCGGCTCACGTCCGCTTGGATGATAACTTCGGCAAAGTTCGGCTGAGTCATTCTGGTTCAAGATGGTGAGTTGAGCAGGCAGTTCGATCACGCGCGTGCCATTTTCAAACGATCAAATGCTCTTGAAGTGCTTTAAGAAGTTAACTGAGACCGTGATAGCGATGACGAAGACTTCAGAGAAGAATCAATTTAGAGGAGGAATAAAGCGATCACAATCAATACCACCTTTTGCTATCGGAGATTGGTGTTGATGACGAAGCTGATCCCCGACTTCAAACCGAGCGATACCGGCGCAAGTGGGCCTGAATCGGAGAGAAACGAGTCGGTTCCGTCTACGTCGACTGCCTTCCTCCTTCCTTTCGTGAGAGGTCGGGAGGAGAGTCGAGGAAGGGGAGGGGGTTCAGGACAACGGCGAGGGTCCATGTGAGGGGGCGTGGCAGAGGAAGAGGATGTGGCACTCATCAGTCTAAACTTGTTTCAGAGTGGCCAGAGGCCAGTGCTGATTGCCCAATCTCGACCTTTCTTTCACGTGTGATCCAAGTATCAAGGTGAATATTGACAATTTCAGTGGAGTTGTTTTTGTGGTGTGTGTGTGTGTGTGTGTGTGTGTGTGTGTGTGTGTGTGAGAGAGAGAGAGAGAGAGAGAGAGAGAGAGAGAGAGAGAGAGAGAGAGAGAGAGCAGTGTTTGTGTATGGTGGGTATACATTGTGTGTGTGTGTGTGTGTGTGTGTGTGTGTGTGTGTGTGTGTGTGGTCGCTTTTGCATGTGTGTGTGTGTGTGTGTGTGTGTGTGTGTGTGTGTGTGTGTGTGTGTGTTTTGCTTTTGAATATGGTGCTTGTGCACAGTGTGTGTGTGTGTGTGTGTGTGTGTGTGTGTGTGTGTGTGTGTGTGTACCCAATGTATGTCAGTCAACTATAACTGGCATTTACTGGCAGTAGTGTGGGATCCTGGTCCGTCTGTCCATAGGTTCTGTGGTGTGGTGTATTCTCTGTGACACCAGTGTATTTTTTCAGTTGTTAGTGTGCTTTCATCATCTGTGGTGTGGCTTTTTGTTGCTCAGTCCTATCTTTAGCAGTCTCTTTTTTTTTTTTTGGTGTGGTTGGTTTTGCAGTGTTTTATTATTACCTTCTGTTGTGATGACTTTTTATCAATCGCACTTAGTTCATGAGTGAACCAAACTACATGTGTGAAAGAATACTGACAGAATAATTGGAAGTTACACTTAGTGTTGTGATTGTTAGTTCATCTCTGCTAAACAAGACCAATTCCCAAGAGGCTTGCAAGATGTGCAGACTGATGCTGTGGATAATGTGCAATTCCCATCTTCTTTCCTGCGTACCAGGGCTGGAGTGCCCCCTATGATATGGGTTGCTAAACATTTTATGGATTGTCAAGCTTTATTGTGAATACAGATGTTTGTCCTGAAGTTCAAAGGATACTAATACCAGTTTTTGTGGTATTTCATTGTGATTTTAGTGCTATAGTTTTGTTTATGTTCTGAAAGTGTCTGTTTTTTTCAAACAAAACATTCATCATTATGTATATTTTTGGTCTCCTCATTACAAACAAAATCAAACTATTGTGAAATCTTGCTGTAGCCAAGGATATAACAAAAAATTTCCCAGTATATCTATAGATATATGTCAAGAATTGAAAGAGCAGTGGGCATATCAGTGAACCTATCTAAGAAAACAAAATTGTGTCCCTTGATACCTGGATTGTACTGTACCCCAGAAATGCAAAAATTTATCATAAAAAAACAAATTGTGGGTTGTAAATTCATTACCAAATATTTACACAGGTGTTCAGTAAACACTAAAACCCACTTTTTGCTGGGTTTGTATGTTTTTGTTTTGCTGCTGTGGGGTTTTGTATGCTTGCAAAAATATATTAAAAAAAAAAAAAAAAGTTGAATTATAAGATTATTTATTACACTCAGAATGAACAAAATCAAATATTATTTGCAGATATTGTAGCCCTGGGTACAAGAGAAAAAACATGCCAAAAATCTAAGAGATATCTCTACAAATAAATGAGCACTGATCAGATTAGTGAACCTACCGCAAAAAAGTCAATTTTGCTTCAGCACACAGAAGTACAAAACTGATACAAAATGGCGGCAGTCAAGGGGTTAAGTATGAACACAAAACAGTCAAATGAATGTCATTTTGGTCAGAGGATTGTCAGTTGGGAACATAATATCCCAATACAGAAGTTTTCGATGCAGGCGACTAGAATGTCTTGGGCTGCCCAGTTGTAGAGCAGGGTTGCCTCATGATGGATTGGTAGAGGTTTGATCACCAGTTGTGGGGTCATAGGATTTGGTGTTCAGGGATGTTTTCTTCCTCATCTTCAGTTTTCTTCTGGAACTACAGTATCAGGGGATTTGTTTAAGGGATGAAGGGATCTTCTTTAAGAAGGAAGAATTTCGAAGTGATTTGATGGGTACAGGAACGGGCAGTGACCGTTGTTCCTTTGCGAGCTGTCACTTTCAGAGGAGATGGGAAATAGTGGGGAGTGAGTGAGTTCTGGCTGGGATGATGTTCCAGAACAGTGTCTCCAACCTGAAGGTCACACTGTGTAGTATGACGTGCCAAATCTGCAGTTGTTTCATCTTCTGTTTCTTTTCAGCATCTTTAGTGCAGATTTTCATATTGAGAGTCAGAGTTGATGATTTTTCAAGAGTAGGGAGTTTTGATCTTCCTGTTGAAGAGTGCTTCTGCAGGACTAACTCCAGTTGTGGAAGGAGGTGTTGCATGGAGGTTTCGTAGAATAATAATAATAATAATAATAACAATGTACAGATTTTATATGGCACAATTCTTGGGATCAACTCATTGCACTCAAACTTTAACAGGTCTTGCTTCCATGTCCTATTTTCAATGGGTGCTGTTTGAATTGTTTTCTTGATGATGGACATAAATGTTCAACTTGAACCATTTAATTGTTGCCAAAGAATGGTTAATTTGCGGTGCCTAGATAGTTGGCAAACTGAGCGAATTTGTGACTTTTGAAAGGCGGGCCATTGTCAGACTTGACAATATCAGGAACACCATGTCTTGCAAATATTGCATCTAGTCTGGGAATCACAGTATGGCCTTTGTTGATGACAGAATTTCTACTTCTGGGTAGCAAGAGTAAGCATCAACTGCTAGAAAGATGTATTCGCCAGATGGGAATGGACCAGTAAAATCAATGCTTACTTCAGACCAGGGACTTCCAGGCAATGTTTTTTTTTTTTTTTTTTTTTTTTTTTTTGCTGTCCCAACCTCTGCGCCACCTCAGAGGCAGTGCACCCACGCCGCTCATTCCGACACCCCGTCCACAGCCACAGCCCGGTCGGCCCCGCCACAGCCCCGGCACCGGCAATCCACAGGGAACAGTCAATGTCAAGTCGTCAAGAGGCAACCCCCACGGAGGAGACACTGCACTGCCGCCGAGTCACTTCAGTGGTGTTCAGTGGCGCCTGTTCTGATCTAACATACGCAGGACACCACCTAATAAGCCCCCTACTGACGACAATAATTGCTTAGTCGCGCGGAGCCGGCGTGAGTGAGCTCTCCCTCCGGAGGGCGCCACCACGTCCGTCCAACGACAGCCCCCATGGACTCGCCGATACCGGTGACCCGGACGGAACCAAACCAAGGCCACAGACATGGAGAGGAACGTCGAAATTGAGGTCACCATGAGAACAGGGCATGAAGGGCCACAGAATTTGAGACTTTTTTTTTTATGCTGATCGATGAGAATGAGGATGATTAAGATGATGCTACGGATTTCCATTTCGGTCTCAGACTACATGACAGGGCTGTACTCTACGCTTCCTTTCATAATATATCCCGGCGTCAACCAGGCCCGAGAGATACAGACACCTGCAGTGTTGGTCAGGAAATTTGAGCAACACTCTCAGAAACGCATCCATTAAGTGGATGAAACTCGACTGTGTGGTCCCAGTCTTCCCAACTGAGCCCGCAGCAAACTCAACTCTGGGTAGGAGCCGGTCGGGGCAGAAAAAACCCACATGACTTCTGATGGGATTCGAACCCACGACCTCCCAGCCGGGAGTCCGCGACGCTAACCACTTTGCCACGGCGGCTGGTCCAGGCAATTGTTTTAGTTCTTTAAGTGCAACATCATGTTCTGTGTTCCACTTCTAGTCTGCATCCTTGTGAGTGAGATCTCAAAGTGGCTTGGTGACAGCTGCATAGTTTGGAATGAAGACATAGCTTGTCAGACCAAGGAAACTTCTCATATCCTTGATATTGGTAGATGCTGGTATCTTGTGAATTGCTTCTGTTTTCTTTGGGTCTGGTGAGATGCCATGTTGACTGGAGACAAAACTATAGAATTCTGTGTCATCCTTGTTGAATCACATTTAGTTTTATTCAGCTTGAGATTTTTATCTTTGAGTGTTGCAAAAGACCTTTTTTAATGTCTTCTCATGCTCCTTCTGGTTCTTTCCATAGATCAAAATGTCATCACTTTTGTTTAAGGATCCAGGAATGTTTGCCAGTTTTTCAGCAATATGATTTTGAAAATTTTCAGCAGTGCTGGTGACACTGAAGTTCAGGCACTTATAACGACTTAAGCCAACGTGTGCAGAATTGTCATGTTTCTTGATCTTCATCAAGTTCCAGTTGGTGACAGCCGCTGTTGAGATCCAACTTAGAGTGTTGCATGTTTGAGTTTCATCATTTTCTTTCTTTCTTTTTTTCTTTCTGTGTACGCAGGCTGATACTGCCTGTATAGGCAGGCAGTGGAGTTTTGTGTGTATGACGGTTTTTCATCCCGCCATGAAGGCAGTCATACTCCATCTTCAGGAAAGGTGCATGCTATGTGTAACATGTCATCCATACCAGCAGCCAAACTGGCCCTCTCTTCTGAAAGTTGGTGATGGGATTTTACGTGTGTGCAAGATGTTATGCGTGCGTTTACACACGAAACCTCGTTTATAGTCTCATTCAAAGGACTGTATGGGGAATGGAGTCGGAACCAATATTAACTCTGAGGGAAAAAATCCCCCTGTACCCGAAATTGGAACCCGCAGCCCCAGGATCACGAGTCCAGCGCTCTACCAACTGAGCTATTCTGGCCCCCAAGTTTCATCAGAATATCGTCAGTTGTTGGCTTGATGTGTCTTGTGTGCTTTATTGCCTGATTTGGAAGATGCGTGTCTACACATATCTGGATTTCATCTGGTTTCTTGGAAAAATCCTAAATAAATGTTAGCGAACCGCCAAGAGAAACATGGACAAATGAGTCACAAGACAAATTTATCTTGTGACTCGTTTGTCCATGTTTCTCTTGGCAGTTCACTTTGTCTTGTGACTCGTTTGTCCATGTTTCTCTTGGCGGTTCGCTAACATTTATTTAAGATTTGTTTAGATTTCTGCCTGCAGTCATCTCGCTTTACAACTAGATTTGTTTCTTGGGGTTTTTGGAGCTACTACTATTGATGATACCCATGGAGTTGGTCCATCAGCTTTCTCAGTGATGTCCATTTTTCAAGTCGTTCAAGTTCTGCTTCAGCGTTCTTTCTCATATGGTAAGGAATGCAATGGTAAGGCTGTACAGTTGGCTGGACATCTGGATCAGCATAAAGTTTCACCTTCACATCTATAAGTTTTCCCATTCTATTGAAGAGTTCTGGTGACTCCTCACACAGTTTGTCAGCAACGGTGCATAATGGAGGTGTTGATGCCATGAAAGCAAAGTTAATCAGACGTAATTTTTGGGCAGTATCAGCACAGATTAAATTTCCACTTTCTGCATGTGGTCCAGACTGAATGACATAGACATGTGGATATATTGTTATCTTGTAAGAAATATGTGCCTGAAAACTGTCCTAGCACAATGAGTGAGTTGCGAGAGCCATATGCAAACATCTTTGTTGATGTTGGCTTTAGATCATGGCATGTTGACAGGCTGTTGAATGTCATTTCATCAGTGACATTTTTAGAAGTGCTGGCATCAAGATGAAAAGGAATGGACTTACCCAATATCTTGAGTTGGCCTTGGGTGTAAATGATGAATCTGCACAAACATCAAACACATTCTTCTTCTGAAGACCCTCCAGGGGTTGCAACCTTGCCATAGTCGGAGGGCTTGCGCAGTCCCGTGATCTCTTAGGCTTTGCTGGCTGGGGCATCAATACTTGAAGATAGGCTAGTTTTTTTAAAATGCTTCCAGGCCTGAAAAGTCAGGTTGCTGTCTGGCCTAAGCATAACGTGGTAAGGAGTTGATGCCCCTGGCAGGGCCTCCCATGTCAGATAGGCTAGGGTAAGGATCCTGACTAATAGTAACCTGCCTTTCTCCTTTTCTTGTTTTCTGCCTTTCTTATTTGGCTCTTTTCTTTCTTCGTCTCCCCTTCAGGTCTTCTTTTCCACACTCTTTTTCTCTCTGCGGTCTTCTTAAGATCCGCCGCGTTTGCCGTGCGGTGCGACCTGTGATGGAGGAGAATGAGATCCTGTGATTGAGAGGGCAAGCGCCTTCAACATGTCACTTTGGCTTGGACCACTCCTAGGCAGGAGGTACGCTCTGGCCCAGGTGTATTAATCGTCTACCCCTTCATGGGGCTGGGTCATGACAGGCAGTTCTCCGGCTGGCCAAGTTAACCCCTGCAGTGTTCAGCTTTCTGTTCCCAGGAGTTGGGCATGATCAGGGGGGATAGGGTTGGTAGGTTTCTGTCTGTAGTATCTCTCCTGAAGCCTGGAAGGGGTCAGGACAACGACTTCTTGGCCCTGGCCCCTTAATTGGACTTCATGGTGGGTGGTAAGGGAGAAATGAAATTTCACACATACAAAAATGGCTTCTTCACCAAAAAATCCTCCCCCCCAAAAAAAAAAAAGAAAAGTCCATTTAATTTCACGAAGGGTGTCGCAGGAGTCTGATGCAGACTTAGATTCCAATACAGAAACAAGAAAGATATCAGGATTTTCGTCCTCTTGGCTGATAAAGGAAAGTACAGAGCAGGACAAACCAATTTCTGCACTACGCCCGTTTGCAATACAGAGGGCTTCCAGGTATTGCAGGAGACCCACAGTCCATAAAACGACTCTGAAATGGTACCTTTCTTATCCAGTGCAAGAATAAGAAACAATCAGAGCAGCTGCTGAAAGCTACACAGCTGGTAGACAGAGATATCGGGGTGAATCCCCATAAACAGCTGAATTCCTCTAAGAGAGAGTCATTCGATGCCCAGATCTTACAGGTAGGCAGAGATCAAGGCGGAACTTGCATCCCAGGGTGTGACAGAGGTGCATAGGGTGACAGTCCGTAAAAGTGCAGAAAGAGTGCCCACCAACACCCTTTTTCTGACATTCTGCAACCCTTGTTACCTTCGGTCATTAAAGTAGGATACTTGAATGTCTGTGTCCAACTGTATGTTCTGTCTTCAATGCAATATTTCAAATGCCAGAAATTTGGACACGTCAGAGATCGCTGTTCTAGGGAGGAGATGTGCGGGGGGTTTTTTGCAAGGCAGCCCATGATGGGCCATGTACAGATCTGGCTCATTGTGCAAACTTCGGTGGCGACCACCCCTCCTCTTCATGCAACTGCCCTGTTTGGATCCAGGATTCCACCATCCAAAGAGTAAAAACCGAAAAGAAAATCTCTTTCTTTGAAGCGCGCACGAACAAGTTGTTGGTAGTCAGACGTCAACAGTGTCTTCATATGCTTCGGCTGTGAAGAAAGTTTCAACCCGTTCAGTCTGCTGCCAGACTGATGAATTTATTTTCAGCAAAACATTGCAAGGTAGAATGTTAAACTCTGGTGGAAGCAAATCCACCACCTCCCAACCCAAAGTGGGTGCCCCCTGTGGAGGCAAAAAAAAAATCTGCCACCCCTCAGACTGCCCAGCAGTCTACTCCTTCTGCTGCTGGGCAGATTAAAAAGCCAGCTCTCCCGCCTCAAACTTATGTGAGCAGTGCCTGTGTGGGCAAGGGAGTTCAGCCGAGTGTGGAGATGGTGGAGATGATGAGAAACCTCCACCATCTCCAAAATCGAGGCCTTCTTCACTGTGGGCAAGCCTGCCAGCAGGTCTGAAGACCAAAACAGTTCAGTCCAACTTATTAATAAATTCACTCCACTCAATGCAGACGATGATGACTCGGAGATGACCTGATTTCTCTCCTATTCATCCTCTGCACCATGGACAGTACAATAATCCATTTGAATATCCGTGGCTTACATTCAAACTTTGAGGAGCTGCAGCTTCTGTGTCAAACATTAAAACCTTATGTCGTAGCTCTTCAAGAAACAAAAATTCAAAGCCAGAAGACCTTCACTCTTTCTGGCTTTAGTATTCTTTCCAAGCCTGCACAACCATCCACATTGGGACTGTCGGGCGGTGTTGCCCTTCTTTTACATAAAACTTTGCTGTTTAGTTCTGTCACTCTGATTAACCCCCTTCGGGCTGTAGCTGCGAGAGTCACTCTCCACAAAACTGTTACAGTTTGCTCACTCTATCAGCCACCTTCTATCCCAGTTTGTCGTCAGGACCTTGTCAGTCTGATTGGAGAACTTCCTCAACCTCTTTTGCTGTTGGGTGATTTCAATGGGCACAGTCCTCTTTCGGGTAGTGTGAATTCATCATCCAGTGGTCTGCTTCTTGAAGATGTCCTTTCAAACTTTGATTCGTGTTGTCTGAATGGTGGAGCTCCAACTTACCTCCACTCTTCCACAGGTTCACTTTCATGTTTAGATTTATCGATTTGTGACCCCTCGCTGGTCCTGGACTATGAGTGGTGTGTCCATGACGATCTGCATGGAAGTGACCGACAGACCTGCACGGAAGTGACCATTTCCCTGTTCTTTTAAAACCTGTATTAACTGAACACACCTCTGTTTCACAACATCTTAATTATAAGAAGGCAAACTGGAATCTTTTTTTTTTTCAAAGGAACTCCAGGAAATTGACATTCTTCAGAGTCCAGACCCTGCAGAATCTCTGACCAATACTGTGATAAACTGTACTAAAACCTGTATTCCAATGTCTTCAGACAAACCCCAACTACCCAAAACACCTGGTTTAATTCTAATTGCCAACACATCTCAAAAGTACGCAAACAGGCTCAGCATCAGGTATACCAAAGACCTTCAGGTCCCAATGCTCGAGTCCATCAGAAACTCCGTGCCAAATCAAGACACACTTTCAAAATCGGTAAACATCAGTCTTGGAGGAACTTCTGCTCCGGCTGACATCTAAAACTTCAAAGAAAAAAGTTAGGAACATAATCAGAAAAATCAAAGGGAAGAACACCAACCCCTCCATTTATCACCAGAAACTTGCCTATTCTCTGATAACTGACAAACAAGCTGTTGCCAATCTGCTGGCCTCCACCATTCAACAGAACTCCTCATCTTCAAATAAATCTGCAGCCTTTTTAAGGTGGATCATTTGGCCAAGAATGCCACAAGAGAGAAACTGTCATACACACCTATCCCCTGCTCAGATTTGAAACCCAAAATTAACGATTATGTCAGAGACCTCTGGCAGGAGGATTGGAATACACAGACGGATAACAAACTCTTTTAGATCCGTCCAAACCTAAGGGAGTTCCTCTCATCTTCATCTGGTGGTTGTAAAGAAAAAACAGTTCTGTGCCGGCTGCACACCGGCCATTCATATTTTACCCATTCCTACCTTTTAAAGAGTGAAGAAGCTCCTTGGTGCATTCCATGTCATGTGCCACTCACAATGAAACACATTCTTTTAGAGTGTTGGGATTTGCACGATGTGAGACACAAACATTTTACAGCAGATTCCATGAAAACCTTGTTCAGAGATGTTCCCCCTGACGCGATCTTTGAGTTTTGAAAGAGGTTAACATTTTCATCGGATCTGAGATTTTACAGTGGAAAGATTTTAACAAAGTTTTGGATGAGATTTTAGACGATGTCTTTAAAGAATTGTGTGGATGAATGACCTTTGAGTTGATTTTAACGTGGTGACAGCCCTGATATGGCCCTTTGCGGTCGGCTGGGCTATAAGCAACATTATCTTATCTTATCTTAGCCTTTTTAAGAAAAAAACAAATCGGAGAGAAATCTTCATACAATTTCATATCAGACAACTCTGAAGCCTACAGTCTTCCTTTTTCAATCAATGAACTAAAATCAACTTTGCAAACCTGCAATGATTCTGCCCTGGTCTGGATGATATTCATTATCAGGTTTTGAAACATTTTCCAGAAAGCTGTCCCCAGACCCTTCTTAAAGTCTACAACCATATCTGGACCACAGGGTGCTTTTCTGCCCTCCTGGCGGAAAGCCCTGATCATTCCAATTCCTAAGCCTGGAAAGGACCTTACCAACTCTTCAACCTGTCATCCAGTAGCTCTGACCACTGCCTCTGTAAGCTGACCACTGCCTCTGTAAGATGGTCAACTCCTGTCTGATGTAGAAGCTGGAAACTGATGGCCCTTTTGGCCAGTGAACAGTGCGGGTTCCGGAAGTACCACTTGACAGTTGACCATTTAGTCCATCTGGAAACCATCCTCTGCAATGCCTTTGTCAATAAGCAGCATGTGATTGCTATCTTTTTTGACCTAGAAAAAACGTATGACACCACCTGGAAATAGGAATCCTTATGGACCTGCACAGACTTGGTTTTCATGGTCATCTGCCACTGTTTATTCAAAACTTTCAGGCTGATCGACAGTTCCAGGTGTGTGTTGTCACCACACTCTCTGACGTCCAGTTGCAGGAGTTGGGTGTACCTCAAGGGAGCATCCTTTCTCCTGCCCTTTTCAGCATTAAAATCAACGACATTATGAAATCAGGAAGCCAGGGCTCTGAGTCCTCTCTGTTCGTTGACGACTTTGCGCTGTATGCAGTTGGAGCTTCTTCCGCCAGTGTACAGCGTTGACTCCAACTTTGTGTCAACAAGATCCAACAGTGGGCCGAGGAAAACGGGTTTACCTTCTCAAGTACCAAAACTCAGTTAATCCATTTCCACAATTTTCGTCAATTCTTTGCTGATCCTGAAATTCATCTGGACAAGTCCACCATTCGAGCTGTAAAAGAAGCCAGATTTCTGGGGGTTATTTTTGATCAAAAACTCAGCTTTCTCAGCCACATTAAAAACCTCAAAACCTCTTGCCAGAAAGCTCTGAATATTCTGCGTGTCATAGCACACACTGACTGGGGGCGCTGATAAGAAAACTTTGCTGCACCTCTACAGAGCCTTGGTCTGTTCCAAACTGGACTATGGTTGTGCCGTGTAGGGCTCTGTAAGACCATCTTACCTAAAACTCTTGGACCCTATCCACTATCAAGGGCTTTGTCTCTGTCTTGGAGCATTCCACACCACCCCTGTGTACAGCCTGTAAGCAGAGGCAGGTGAACTCTCACTGTCCAACCGCAGGCTGAAACTATCTTTGAACTACTATATCAGACTGTTCTCGGAACCAGAAAACCCTGCCTATGACTGTGTCTTTGACCCTCAGTTCCAAAGTAAATTCGAAAACAACCTTAACTGTATTCCGCCGTTTGGTCTTCGTATGCAGCCTCATGCGCAGAATGTAGGTCTAGACCTAGGAGTTGTGTCCGATTTTTCCAAGTTTCCAGATGAGCCTCTGTGGACCTTTTCCTCACCAGAGGTTTGTTTTGATCTTGCAGCTTTTCGCAAAGAGAGTCTACCGGCTCTCTGGCATACAAGGCATTGTATGCTGACCTCTGTTCAAAATTCCCATCGTATCAGAAAATTTTCACTGAGCGTTCCAAGTCTGTAGATGGTGTGGCATGTGCAGCCTATTGCCCTGGTGCTCCTTCTCAAATACTGTTAGAACATATTTCCTTCAGATGCTTCTGCTTACTCTGCTGAACTTACAACTTACTCTGGCACTGAGGATAATCTCACAATCTAAGAAGAGGGACTTTCTGGTTCTGTCAGATTCACTGTCAGCTTTGGAGGCCATACCTGGCCACAACCTTCAGCATCCAGAACTTTCACACTTCTTTGAACTTTTTACCAAGTTGAAAGTGGAGGGTTACAACACTCTTCTGGCTTGGGTTCCTGGTCATGTTGGCATCGGAGGGAATGAAATGGTTGATCGTTTGGCCAAGAATGCCACAACAGAGTAATCGTCCAACATATATATCCCCTGCTCAGATCTGAAACCCAGACCTTAAATTAAGGAGTTCCTCTCATCTATGTCTGGTGGTCGTAAAGAAGAAACAGTTCAGCGCCGGCTGCACACCAGCCATTTGTATTTTACCCATTGATACCTTTTAAAGAGTGAAGAAGCTCCGTGGTGTATTCCATGTGTCATGCTCCACTCACAGTGAAACATGTTCTTTTAGATTGTTGGGACTTGTACGATGTGAGACATAAACTTTACAGCAGAGTCTATGAAAACCCTGTTCAGAGATGTCCCACCTGACGTGATCTTTGAGTTTTTGAGGGAGATTAACATTTTTCATCTGATTTAATATTTTACGGAAGAAAGATTTTTAATGACATTTCTGGTGCGTTTGTAGAAAATGTAATTTAAAAAGATGTGTGAAAGTGTTTTTTTTTTTTTTTGATGACTTGTGAGTTGATTTTAACGTGGTGACAGCCGTGATGTGGCCCTTTGCTGGGCTATAAGCACATTACCTTACCTTACCTTCTCTGAAGAAGCTGACTCTGGTTCAGTGTTCTCTTGAATGTTTAGAACATGCACATTTGCTGCTTGCTTGGGTCTGGAATGACACACTTTTGCGAAATGTCCAGGCTTTGAGCACAAACGACGCTGTTTGTCTCTGGCTGGGCAGTTGTCTCGAGGATGTTGATTACAGCCACACCACTCACAAGGCTTTGTTGCTTGATTGATGTGATCTCTGGTTTTGCTGATCTGGACCTTGTTGTACACCATTTTTAATTTGATTCTTTTTGGCAGGTTCCATTTTCTGTGAACAAAATTCACACTGGCTGCATCACTGGGATTTGCTTCCATCTGTTGCTTACAGATAAGAAAGTTCAAGGGATCTTGCAGGTTTCAATAAAGTGATTAAAGTCATTTCCTCATGAAGGCCATGTGTCCTGAGGCGATATTACAGACAACTTTGAAGAATCTGACTTTTGATCTCTACCAGAATCTTGAAAATCACAATGGGCTGCTAACATATGCAGACGAGTAGAGAAGGTGTCAATAATGTCACTCGGTTCTTGTTTTACTTGACGAAACTTGAAGGTTTCAAAGTATGTAATGTTCTCATCCCCAGCTGATGCATTTGTACCACAGTGTTCAAGTACTTCGACTGTTCGGATGATCCTTGGGAGTCTTTTAGCCAGGGTATGACAACAACAACAACAACAACAAACAAAGTCAACATTTTTCTGTGGCTCAGAATGATCTTACAGTGCTTTGGTGAGAGTTTTGTAGCTTTCTGCATTGTCTTGGCCTATCTGGTCTTCACTAAACGTTGTATAGATGGGTATACACTTCTTCTCCAGCTGAGTGAAGCAGTAACGCTTTCTTTCGTCCATGGTCGGTAATGTTCATCGCTTTCAGCATCAGTTCGAACCATGCTAACCATTTTTCCCATCTTGTGCTGACCCTGTCAACATGAATAGAGAATTTCTCGAAGGTAGAGAGTGCAGAAGAACCTTTACTCAGCATGTGTTTTTCAACAACAGTTACCTACGATGCAACTTCCTACGCAAATTGCTGCGTAACTTCCTGTATCCATAGATATGTATTAAACATGTACAACACTACAGTGGTGACTTGGAGACAAACTCTGGCCCCAACCCTGACAGATAGGTACACTGACACTTGGAAGAAGAAATATGGCGACAAATACTATGACAGGACAACACAACTTGATTGACAGACTTATTCAGACCATACAGCAGCAGTTTCAGCAACAAACAAAATTAATCAGGAATGATCTTGGTGAGATTAAACATGAATTTAGTCAAGTGAAACAGCAGTGTGAGGAGATTAGCAGAAGACATGACAGACTTGAAGTTGACCACAGACACTTGAGAGAGAGTGATGAAGCTAGTCGGGAGGACAGGAGAGAAAAAGAAACACCCGAAGGTGCTGGGGAGGACCCAGAGAAGCACTGCCTTCACCTGCCCTTTGAGCAGTCCTGTACCACCCTGCGCTGTGTTGACGATGGGTACAGCATGCACAGGACACTCCATTAATACTATCTAGACGAGAGTGGCGCATGCAGCACAACTCCCTGCTGCTGTGCACTCGCGCATGGCGCTCAGTACCTGCTGACGCGCATATCTCGCCACTTTTTAATTAATTTTTACGGTAGCTAGTCAACTACTGACAGTGTTGTTAGGTGTCATAGGAAAGAACAAATGCTCAACTAATCGAACATAGTAATTTTGAAACATCCACTTTCAATGTGTAGACACGACTGTGCGTTGAAAAACATGTCTGACAAGTGAAAAAAAATTCTTTGCTTACATTCTATTCTGTTCTGTTACAACACCAAATCAGAAGATGAAGGGATGGCTGCATCTTCAAACAATTCACTTTCCTCTTATCTTTCATAGTTTTCTATCTCTCTATCACTCCCCTCATCACCAGATCCACTTTGTAATATGATTTCAAGTTTTGCCAAGTCATTACTGTGAAGACAATTTAGTTGTTGGCCTGCGCTTGTTTTTCCCCCCACTATTAGATTGTTCGTCTTTGTATTTGTCTGACTTAATTCAAGTTTAAAAGGCTGTGCCAGTCTTGAATAAAAGTTAATCTGTGTTAAGTTTCCTTATGGGAGAAGACTACCCATTTGTTTACTGTTTATTGTTTACTGTTCCCTGCCTCATTTCATTTCCAATTTATGTAATTTACTTGGATTTTAGAAAAGCCTTTGACTCTGTGCCCCACTACCGATTGTTAAAAAGATTAGAAGGTTATGGTATAAATGGGAATGTATACAATTGGATTAAGAGCTTTCTTTTTAATTGAGTACAAAGGGTGAGAGTTGGAAATAATTATTCTTCAAGATGTTTTAAGCGGTATCCACAGGGAAGTATTCTTGGACCTATTCTGTTCAAAGTTTTTTTATAAACAACCTGCTGGAATGTGTAATTAGTACATGTAAAATATTTGCAGATGACACGAAAATATATGGTTCTGTAAGTAACCATCTTTAGTTACAAGATGATTTTTTTTTTTTTTTTTTTTTGTTTTTTGTTTTTTTGCTGTCCCAACTTCTGCGCCACCTCAGAGGCAGTGCACCGCTCATTCCAACACTCCGTCCACAGCCACAGCCCGGTCGGCCCCGCTGCAGCCCCGGCGCCAGCAATCCATACGGAGCAGTCAATGTCAAGTCATCAAGAGGCAACCCACTGGAGGAGACACTGCAGTGCTGCCGAGTCACTTTGATGGTGTTCAGTGGGGCCTGTTCTGATCTAACATACGCAGGACACCACCTAATAAGCCCCCTACTGACGACAATAATTGCTTAGTCGCGGAGCCGGCGTGAGTGAACTCTCCCTCCGGAGGGCGCCACCACGTCCGTCCAACGACAGTCCCCATAGACTCGCCTATACTGATGACCCCGACGGAACCAAACCAAAGCCACAGACGGGGAGAGGACATCGGATCGATGAGAATGAGGATGATTAAGATGATGCTACGGATTTCCATTTCATTCTGAGACTACATGACAGGGCTGTACTCTACGCTTCCTTTCATAATATATCCCGGTGTCAACCAGGCCTGAGAGATACAGGCACCTGCAGTGTTGGTCAGGAAATTTGAGCAACACTCTCAGAAACGCATCCATTAAGTGGATAAAACTCGACTGTATGGTCCAGTCTTCCCAACTGAGTCCGCAGCAAACTCAAGTGGGGGTAGGAGCCGGTAGGGGCAGAAAAACCCACATGACTCTGATGGGATTCGAACTCACGACCTCCCAGCCGGCAGTCCACGACGCTAACCACTTTGCCACGGCGGCTGGATGATATTGATAATCTAATTAAGTGGAGTGAAACATGGAATTTATGTTTTAATCCAGGTAAATGCAAGGTTATACATTATGAAAAAATTAATCCAGAATATACATATACTGTGAAATACAATGATGATGTCTCAAATATTGATTCTGTTTCAGAAGAAAAAGATCTTGGTGAAACATTTGATAGCAGTCTGAAATCTGATAAGCACATAAACAGTGCAATGATGAAAGCTAACAAAATGCTTGGTATAACTAGACGGTCGTTTTCATTTTTGGATGCTGAAGTTTTTACAATACTATATAAGGCATTAGTTAGACCCCACCTGGAGTATGGAAATGCGATATGGTGCCCTTACTTAAAAAGGCAATCAGCGAATATTGAGAAAGTGCAAAAAAAAGAGCTACCTTGTTAATTAAGGAGTGTAAACATACAAGCTATGCAGATAGATTGCGAAGGTTAAATTTACCATCGTTTAAGTTCCAACGAATAAGGGGAGACTTGGTTGAGACTTACAAGCTATTTAATGGACTTAACAGTACAACTTTTAACAGATATTTTCAACTAGCCTCTGATCAAATTACAAGAAATTCTGATAACAAAATCCAAATTAAATATTGTCGCACTAACATTAGAAAATTTTCTTTCAGAAACAGAGTGGCACCATATTGGAACAAGTACCTGCACACATTAAAAAAAACAAAAGATTTGAATACTTTTAAAAACCTTCTGGATACTAATGCAGAGTTAAATATGTTAAAATTCCAATTTGATTGATAGCATAGAGTAAAATATATCCTGAGCATATGCATGCATTATGCAACCACTGTTTATTATATAAATAAGATGATTGGGACACTAAAACCTATGAGGCTATCCTAAGTGAACTGAACTGAACTGAACTGAACTGACAGAGACAGTGACCAGCATGACAACAGACATACAACTCTTGTTTGCCAAGTCAGATGACAGAAAAGAAGAGGAGCACCAGTTGACTTAAACACTTGAGGAAATCAAGGAAGAGGTTGAGAAACTTAAAATATAGACGCGGACAGACTAGAGGACTTCTCTTGCAGAGATAATCTGTGTTTCTTTGGGATTCCCCAAAAGCAAATCTTAAATAAATGTCAGCGAACCGCCCAGAGAAACGTGGACAAACGAGTCACAAGACAAGATTGTGACTCATTTGTCCACGTTTCTCTGGGTGGTTCGCTGACATTTAAGATTTGTTTAGATTTCCGCCTGCAGTTGTTTCAATTTGCAACTAGATCCCCAAAAGCAGTCAAGTGAGACATTTGACACATGTGCCAGTGCAGTGGTTGAGGTTCTTGATAGTATAGATGATCATAGGCATTTGACAGATGATGATATTGAACGAGCTCGCTGAATAGGCTATGTACATGAAGGTCAAACCAGGCCCATGATTGTGAAATTGAAAAGATGGAGAGAGAAAATATCTCTCATGATGAACAGGAACACCAGCAAACAACTGCAGGAAAGGTGGGCTAGAGTGGCTAATGATCTCACTAAAAGGCAGACCCAAACAGTTGCACAAGCTAGAAGGGAGGGAAAAAGAGCATTCTTTAAGAAAATTAAGTTGGTTGTTGGTCCTCAGTTGCCAGAACCTCGAACGTATGCTGAGATGGTAGGAAGCGGGGAGGACTGCAGTGCTGTGATAGGTATGAAAATGAAGGCTGACAAGATACAAGTTCAGAACATTGCTGTTCTGAATGAAGAAGGTGCATCAGTCTCAAACAATCAGTGTGTTGAAACTAGTCACCATGATGACACCCTGAATCAAGGCAAGAAGCACGTTGGCAATGGTGGTTCTTTCCTTTCTCCTGTTCATGGCATTTGGCTCACCCAGAGTCAACAGCAGCCTGACAGTGGTGATGGGAGTGGAGAACATGTCTCTCGCAGCTACAAGGGAACAGGCGGCATGGGTCAGAGACAACTAGTGGGGATTCCCTACACGCAAGCATCACGTGGAGGGTGCACATCAGGCAGGCAGGCATGCTTGCAAATGTGCATGGGTAATCAGCCCAACAGGTCTGCAGTATTTGGTTGTGGCAGGGGGACAGGCATAGAGTGAATGACAGAAGCCTGCACTTGGGCACAGTGAGAAACCCGTAGGACAGCCCCAAACTTTCAACTCAGTACAAGTTTTTAAATAGTGATATTGAAAACTTGTATAGCCAATTGCATGCCTTTCTTTTTTGAATTATGTAAATGAATTTGACTTTGTTATCCTCACTGAAGCTTTCCTGATTTGAAGTTTGATTATGGTAATGGATTTTTTGATCACTTAAAGTTTCATGTACCAGCCAAAAAAATCTTTTCAGGGCAGAATTCAGGAGGTGTGTTGTTAATAAGAAAGACTTTGCAGAAAAGTGTGAAAAAAAAAAACACAAAAAACTTGACTGTGACAACGTTGTTGCTGTGAAAATAGATAAGGATGTGTTAGGCATTGGCAAAGATGTTATATTAGTTGCTTGCTATGTTGTCCCGGAAGGAGGCCCTATATACAATAATAAATTGATTAAACATGATTTTCTGCAATGGAAGAAGTACTACTGCAGCATTTAAAAAAAGACATGGATGAACTTTATTTTATGGTTGTAGCGGATTTAAAAGCCAGAACAAGACACAAACAAGTTGTAAATGAACACATGACAAGCTGTGCAAGCAGTATAGAGGATGTTGATATAGAAAACGAAAGTTGTGCCGTTGTTCTAAAGATTCAACTATTAATTTTGGCAAAACGTTGAATTTTAATTTAATGTTCGATTTGAGTATTTTGAATGTTTTTTTTTTTTTGATGGTGATATTTAGGGTGAGTATACTTTTGTGTCTTCCATTGGTTGCAGTGTAAGTGATTATTTTCTGGTCCACAGTGATTTGGTATCATACTATGATTTGTGAGTTGGTGACTGTATTAACTCATGGCACTTGCCAGTTGAGGTAATCTGGGAGAGTAACTGCTGTAATTCAGAGGATGAGCATTTATGACTGCAAGATGAAGAAAAAATTGTATTTGGTCAGATAAAAATGTAAATATGTACAAAAATGAGCATTTAAGTAAAGTCTGTAGTCACTAAACAAAAGATTAACAAAATGGGCTGAAAATAAAGAAAAGATAGTTGAGAAACAAGCAGGTTTTAGAACCAATTACAGCACCATAGACCATATATTTACTCTGTGCTCACTGGTACAGAAATGTTTACTCTGTAATACAAGCTTTATTCACATTTATAGACTTCCATTGATTCTGTGAATTGCAATGTATTGTGGAATGTACTTCGGAAAAGTGGTGTGAATGGTAAATTGTATATAGCCATTAGAAGTGTCTACAACTCGGTGCTTGCATGTGTAAGTGTGAAGATTGAGTATTAAGATTATTTCAATTGTCCAAATGGAGTAAAACAAGGTAGATTTACAAAACCACTCAAATGTCTTAAAAGAGGAAGCAGATTCGCTTCTGTTTAACAGTTAACTTAGATAAGACATTGTAGTCTTCAGACACCTATATGTGTGTGAAGAATCTTTTTTAAGGAAGGGTAGAAAATGCGTCATTGAAATTCAGAGATCCTTAGGAAAGCTGAACTGTACTGATTGTGGTATATTTTGGAAAATGTTTGATGCACAGATAGAACCTTTACTTACCAATGGAAGTGAAGTTTGGGGGTTAAAGAAAATCCACAGATGGAAAAAGTACTCGAGTATGCTATGATGAAGCATTTTTTTCAGGTGCCAATTCATTCATCCAACACTCTTTTATACGGAGAGATGGGCAGGTACCCTCTTTACATAAGGTCTTTTGTGAAATGTGTTAGGTATTTGTTGAAAATATTGAAGCAACAAGCTTATGGCATGATGCTGTTATAAGTGGAATGAGGCAGAGATAATTGGTCTAAATAATATAAAGAAAGTGCTGTCAGAACAGGGTTTTGGAATAGTGTGGATGACCCAAGGAGTGGGAAACGAACAGCGGTTTATTACATATTTTAAAGATACTTATTTGTGCTTAGCATTGAAATTGTTGGTTTTTCTCTTTTAAGAATATATTCCATGCAAAAAAGTTTCTTACTGTTATTACAGATAAATGGCATAGAATTCATTAGCAAGATTTAGGTTACGAACTTTAGTTTTCATTGCAAACAAAAGATGGTTTTGAGTGAGGAACATCCACAGAATCACCATGCCCTTCATGTGGATTCACAACTGGCAACAAAAAGCTTTTTTTTATTTCAATGAACTGCATACAGTGAAGTGTTTGTGAAATGTTCATTTTCCACTTTGGATGCTTTTGAAAGGCAAGAGTTGCTTCTTTATTGTCACTTGATGATGACCGTATAATCAAATCAGTTTCTAAATTCATTGCAGAAGCAATGAAAATCAGACAGAAGCAATTATGATAATACTGTATTGAAAAAAGTACCTGATCCAGTAAAATACAAATTAAAACAGGTGGAGTTCAATAATATAGTCATATAATCTGACTGAGTGAGTGGTCGATTTAATCTCTATTACATTTTCCTTTTTGTATCTTTGTTGTTGTTGTCGTTGTAATAATAAAGAAGTACTACTTGTGTCTGTGAGGATTCCAAAGATTCTATTTTACTTTTTCTACATGTTTTGCTTGTTTTGATTTGATTGATCATTGAGAATAACTTTGTAATATTGTTTGTAATGAAAGGAGGAGGAATGTGTCATTACCCTGTTATATCCCCCTTGTCATAAGGCCTTTTTGTACTGACAGTTATAATATCAAAGTGTCAGAAAGTGTCCCTTTCTCTCTCTTTTTCTATCTTTCTTTGTCTGTGTACTATAACATTGTGTGTGACTGTGTAATTGCTCTGTACTCTCTCTCTCAGTGTCTCTGTCTGTCTGTCTGTCTGTCTCTGTCTTGCTCTTTTTCTCTGTCTCTCTTTCTGTGTCTCTCTGTTCATCATCCTAACAGATGACAGTGTGATGTGTGGGCTGCTGTCAGCAGGGAGTGATATTTATCCTTCCCCTTTTCTGGCCCCCCCCCCCCCCCCCCCTGCCCTTCCCATTCCTCATCCCACCCCATCCTGTCCTTGTTTTACTGGGGTGGGTTGGTCTAAGTGGTGAGGCGGGAGACAGAAGGGATGGAAAGTGAATAAATTCTACTTATAACAAAGTTTGCTTGTCAAAAGTGTGTGAGTGGCCTGCAGTCAAATGATTAGAGACTTCATCTATATAGCTGATTTTTATGGCTTGAAAACCTGTTCTGCTTTGACACTGAAAGTATGACAATTCACTGCTTCTTCGACATTGGGCGATAAAACAGGAACTTTCAGCCATTCAACAGACTGTGTGGCTTTGCATGTGCCTTTTTGTTGTTGTTTTCTTTCTTGTACTTAAGAATGCCATTATAAGATGGAGATGTGAAAGGAATATGTTATTCTTAGACAGTGTTGGCATTATTTGTCAGGCTGCAGACGTTCAGATAGATGGTGTTGGTCTGTCATCCACCAGCTGTCTGTAAATTCCTTTATGACATGTGTGCATGCACTGTGTGTGTGTGTGTGTGTGTGTGTAAAACAGGAGGGGTGCATAGTGAAGATGCTGACAGACATACCAGCCTGGTGCAGTCCATTTCCTTTTCTCCTGACCGACAGTTCATTGTGAGTTCTTGGATAACTGTAGCAAAAAAATAATAATAATACCAGTTATGATGAGTATGACAAAGATGATAGAATGATGATGAGAACATGGCTGGGAGTTTTTTTTTAAGTAGAATTCTTAATTCAGTGTAGTGTGACACAAATACATACAGACAACAACAGTCGGCTACAACAACAACAGCAACAACAAACAAACAAACCCTCCTCAATCTTCCAACTTGTCTTCACACGCAGGAAGCCTCTTCACACCCAACTTGTGCTCAGAAACACACAGGAATATCTGCAGCCGATATATTTCATTAGCTCCATTTATGTTGATCCTTACACCTCACCACAGCCATACAAGTATCAACTCCTGCTGACTCCTTCCTCACCACTCATACCTGTGGAATAATGACAGTTAACAACAATAATATGATGATGATAATAGTAATGATGATATGAGTAGAATAGTGATAAAAAATGATAAGCAAATCATGTGTACTTGAGCCAGTCAATTGTGCATTTTTCCCTTGTCTTTTTTTTTTTTTTTTTCCTTTCTTTTACTTTTCATTTTTTTTTTTCCCTTCTTTTTCTTTTTTTGTGTGCATAAAGCAACTTGTAGACTGAAGGGATAGTGTGCCCATTCTGAGCTTAGGAATGTAGGTTTATTTTGTGAGCAAATTTCACCAGATGCTCCAAACAGTACAGGTTAGAATTGAAGAAAAAAAGAAGAAAGGCTGATTGTCAAATGCGTCATGTGCCCCAGTTATCTAAAAGCCCACAGTAACTTAAATGGTAAATGATAAGCTCAGCCATTTTGTTAGATACTAACAGAAAATGATTTAAGAGGATGTCAATTGTACATTTATGTTTATTGTGCACGCTTATTTTTCCACATATTAATCACATGCAGACCATATAATAGAGACTGATGACCCCTTCCCTATCCCCTACCCGCCCCCCATCCTCACTGCATGGCACACATACATTCCTGCTATTAGTCCTGTCTTCCAAGAACCAAAACAAAATAAACTAGAAGGGTACATGAGAGAGCACAGAACTCTGCCATCTGCCAAAGACAAATTGAATCTGGATCAGCCCTTCGATCATAATCAGTGGAAATAATTGTGGGTAAAGATTGAAAGAATTACTCCACATTTACTTTTTTGTACTCCCAGTTCTTATAGAACAGGGAGTACTTTAGAATGGGAACGAAGAATGCTGTCTGTGTGTCCATGGTCAAAATGTGTGATCCACTCGCTCCAGACAAAACTACCGGGCCGATCTTTCTGAAAATTTGTAGGTATGTTCATATGGGCCACAGATGATACCTGATGTTTTAGTTTACCGTTTTAGCCGTTACTGACGGCTGTAACGGTCTGTAACGGGTTTTTCTTCTTTATGGGATATCTCAGAAAGTACTTGGCCAATCTTTGTCAAAATGAGCAGGTAAGTTAGTTATGGGTCACAAATGATACCCAATGTTTTAGTTTACCTCGTTATAGCCGTTACTAATGGCTGTAATGGCTTGTAACAGTTTTTTCTTCTTTATGGAATATCTCAGAAAGTACTGGCCGATCTTTCTGAAAATTTGTAGGTATGTTCATTATTGGTCACGAATAATGCCCGATGTTTTAGTTTACCATTATAACCGTTACTAAGGCTGTAACGGCCTGTAACGGTTTTTTCTTCTTTATGGAATATCTCAGAAAGTACTTGGCTGACCTTTATGAACATTAGCAGGGATGTTCATTATGGGTCACAGATGATGCCCGATGTTTTAGTTTACCCCGTTATAGCCGTCACTAATAGCTGTAACAGCCTGTAATGGTTTTTTCTTCTTTATGGAAATCTCAGAAAGTACTTGGCCAATCTTTATGTAAATTTGTATGTATGTTCATTAATGGTCACGAATGATGCCCGATGTCTTAATTTAACCTGTTATAGTCATTACTAATGGCTGTAACAGCCTGTAACGGTTTTCCTTCATTATGGAATATCTCAGAAAGTACGTGGCTGATCTTTCTGAAAATTTGTAGGTATATTCCTTATGGGTCATGAATAATGAGCGATGTTTCAGTTTACCATTATAGCCATTACTAACAGCTGTAACGGCCTGTTACGGTTTTTTCTTCTTTATGGCATATCTCAGAAAATACTTGGCCGATCTTTGTGAAAATGAGTAGGTATGTTCATTATGGGTCACGGATGATGCCTGATGTTTTAGTTTGCCCAGTTATAGCCATTACTAACAGCTGTAACAGCCTGTAACAGTTTTTCTTCTTTATGGAATATCACAGAAAGTACTTAGCCAGTCTGTGAAAATTAGCAGGTATCATTATGGGTCACGAATATTGCCCGATGTTTTAGTTTACCATTGTAGCCGTTACTAACAGCTGTAATGGCCTGTAATGGGTTTTTCTTCTTTATGGGAATATCTCAGAAAGTACTTGGCCGATCTTTGTGAAAATTAGCAGGTATGTTCATTATGGGTCACGGATGATGCCTGATGTTTTAGTTTATCCCATCGTAGTCGTTACTAACAGCTATGACGGCCTGTAAACGGTTTTCTTCTTTATGGAATATCTCAGAAAGTACTTGCCGATCTTTCTGAAAATTTGTTGGTATGTTCATTATGGGTCACGAATAATGAACGATGTTTTAATTTACTGTTAGAGCCGTTACTAATGGCTGTAATGGCCTGTAATGGTTTTTTTCTTCTTTATGGAATATCTCAGAAAGTACTTGGCTGATCTCTGTGAAAATTAGCAGGTATGTTCACTATGGCTTACGGATGATGCCCGATGTTTTAGTTTACCATTATAGCCGTTACTAACGGCTATATCAGCTCACAATGGTTTTTCTTCTTTATCGAATATCTCAGAAAGTACTGGGCTGAACTTTCTGAAAATTTGTAGGTATGTCCATTATGAGCAACGGATGATGCCTGACATTTTAATTTACTGTTGTAGCCGTTACTGACGGATGTAACGGCCTGTAATAGTTTTTCTTTTTTATGGAATGTCTCAGAAAGTACTTGGCCGATTTTTCTGAAAATTTGTAGGTATGTTTATTATGGGTCATGGATCGTACCCAACGTTTAATTTACCGTTATGGCTGTTCCTAATGGCTATAGTGACCCATAACGGTTTTTGTTTTTTATGGAATATCTCAGAAAGTTCGTGGCTGATCTTTCTGAAAATTTGTAGGTATGTTCATTATGGGTCACAGAGATGCCCGGTGTTTTAAGTTTACTGTTATAGCCATTACTAACGGCCCATTATGGTTTTCTTCTTGATGGAAAATCTCAGAAAGTTCTTGGCCGATCTTTCTGAAAAGTTAAGTATGTTCATTATAGGTCACAGATGATGGCCGGTGTTTGGTGGTGGTGGTTTAATTTTACGTCTTTTCATCTGGCAGATGATATTAGATGAAGGCCGATGTTTACCAGATAGCCATTACTAACGGTTACACCAGCCCAAGACAGTTTTTACTCTTTATATGGAATATATCACGCGTATTCAGGATAAACTGGGAGTACGTTTATATGCTTTGCATCTTTTTTTTTTTTTTAATACAGAATATGAAAAGTATGAAATATCAGTTCTTAATTGACCTGTCTGAATGAATGCCTTATTCCTACTTAGTTTGGAACATCACCATATTATCAGAATCCCCATAGATGATTTGGGTGAGCAAGGGAGCTAACCACTCGTCCTGTGCTAGGTAGATCTACCCAGTGATTGCCCCTTTATGTAGTCAGGTTATATCGGAAAGCGTAAAGCCCAGTATCAGCGCGCAGATGCTGTCACAAAATATGGAAAGTAAATATTTATATCACTAGAGCTTGCGTTCAATGGAAAAGTTGTCATAATCTTGCTGAATGGGTCATAGGTCCATGCTTGATCTGGATCTGCACAATAGAATGGCACTAGAATGTAATGTGACTGTCCATGTGTGCCATTTTCATCTGTACACCCAGTTCGGTTGAAATTTGTGAGGCAGTTTTTGTGTAATCATTCTGACAACAGACTGGTGTAAAACATAACACCTTTAGCAGAGGTACTAACAATAACATTTCATTTCATCATATCCCTGAAGATGGAACAGTTCTGCCTTAAGAGTGGGATTGAAAACACAAATGTACAAAAATCTGACTACTGTTAAACCTGGGTGTACTATTCAAGGAATGAAGAAAGAAAGGCTATGACATCAAACCTAAGGTGACTATGACGATGTCTGTGACACTAGGAATGAATGAAGAAGCAAGAAAAGTAAGGAAGACTGTAGCTGTGTGCATAATGGACCTGGACTCAGTCATGCTTTGCACAGCCGTGCGCCACCCATCCAGGAGAAAAAACCCTGTTCTGGTTCATCTCTTTTCCTGCTTACTGGCGATGGCCAAAGCCGTGCATAGTGCACCCGACCTGACCTGTGTGATTAGAGACGTGATTTTGCCAGTAGTGCAAACCGTACTTTCCCCATCTGTCCAGGTAAAGGGACCAAAGTTCTGTGAGATTTTACACTTGTTATCTTTCTTTCCCACATTGATGATGAGAAACTGATAGCTACTGTGAGGCTAAGATCATTCATTTATGCAAAAAATTACCGTAATCATATCAACAGAGATTTTCTGTCTGCTGCTAAGGACAAAAAGAGAAGTGGAGGAAATAGAAAGGAGTTAAAAAAATGCTGTCGTCTTTTTTTCCCACCAAATGAACAAAGTCACAAACAATTCTTCAACTTTAGATCCAGTACGATTCATATTAACCCGTACACTGGTTATTCAACAATGTTCTATTAAGTGTGTAGTCTGGTGAATTAACAGAAGGAAAGTTTGAAATAGATAGTTACATTTGTATACTATGCATAACCTTTCAACGATTAGTATTTGAACATGACATGCAGACTGAAAATTGTTAGTAACTGAATGAAGAGTAATATATAACAGAACTGGTGAGCATGTGAGTGTTTGATTAGGTGCTTATCTGTCTAGAATGTGGAAATAACAGGTGAAAACAGATGGCACATCCTGCTTGTCATTCTCAAGAGCTTTTTTACAAATAATCCAGTCCGTGATGTTCCACAGTATCAAGAAATAATTTACAGACTTTTTCAAAGGAAAGTCAGTGTGGATTATACCAGTCTTCCATGCAGGTTATCTAGGTAAGAATGAATAAGGTACAGTTCAGTTTTCACATTGAAAACATGTGCTGATAAAACAAAAAAAACAATGGTCACTATGAACAGATGTAATAGTTAGCCCACACTGTCCTCATTTACGTTTGGAAGATTTATTATCATCTGGAAGCACTACACTGAGTTTTTTTCTTCCCTACTGAATGGCATCTGGAGGTTCCCCTCACCCTTAGGCCCCTCCGGGGGTTGCAACCTTGTCATGGTCGGAGGGCTTGCGCGGTCCCGTGGTCCCTTAGGCTTTGCTGGCATCAATACTTGAAGATAGGCTAGTT
This sequence comes from Conus betulinus, assembly GCA_016801955.1. Lineage (NCBI taxonomy): Eukaryota > Metazoa > Mollusca > Gastropoda > Neogastropoda > Conidae > Conus > Conus betulinus. Next base: position 745,098 of record JADBJO010000826.1, on the reverse strand, counting down.
TTTGTTTAAATGCATCTAGGCCTGAAAAGTCCAGTTGGTGTCTGGCCTAAGCATAATGTGGTAAGGAGTTGATACCCCTGGTAGGGCCTTCCATGTCAGATAGGCTAAGGGTGAGGATCCAGACTAATAGTAACCACCTTTTTCCTTTTATCTTCTGCCGTCTTATTTTGGCTTTTTTCTATCTCATCTCCCCTTCAAGTCTTCTTTCCCACACTCTTCTTTTCTCTGTTGTCTTTTTGAGGCCCACCACCGTGTTTGCTGTGCGGTGCGTCCTGTGATGGGGGAGAATAGGATCCTGGAGGTTGAGACCGCTGATGTGACTGCGGTGCATCAAGTCAACACACCTCTTTTTGGCCTGGACTTCCTCTAGACAGGTGGTCGAAGTGGCCCACTTCGATCAAGCGGCTGGTTACGTGCATGCCCTAGCTCAGGCTAGAAGGCGGCGGCTTGGGTCAAATGGGTTTTGCGAGCTTCTGTGGCAGGGACGCTTTCAGGCCTGTGTATATCTCTTTTGAATCCTGGTGCCCTGATACGCTGGAATTCCATATAAAATGGGCATCCCCCTTGTTGGGACTTGATGGCGGGTGGGAATCGAGAGAGATGAATTTTAATGAATACAACATGGCAACAAAAACAAAAAAAAAAAGACACAGGCAGGATTCGGAAACGGATATGGACACGGATTCAGAACATGAGACAAGAACCCTTTCAGGCTTCTGGCCCAGCTGGCTGATTGTGGAGGGAGCGGATGAAGATAGACCTCTGTCGGGCCTGAGTCCTTTTGCGATTGCGAAGGGAATCAATGGCCTCAGCGGGAAGCCAAAGAGCGTCAAGAGATTGAGGAACGGGTCACTTCTGGTTGAGTGCTCTTCCAAGCTGCACTCAGAGATGCAGTTGAAATCGACAACGTTGGTGGATAGACCGATCAGGGTGTCTCCACAAAATCTCTCAACTTTTCGAAGGGAGTAATCCGATGCAGAGATCTGAGAGGAGTGTCGGAGGCAGAAATCAAGTCGGAACTGGCATCGCAGGGAGTGACCCATGTTCATCGTGTACTGGTGCGCAAAGGCAATGACAGAGTTCCAACTGACACCCTTTTCTTGACCTTCTGCTCTACTTCTCTCCTGGAGTCGATCACAGTGGGCTACTTGAGAGTCACAGTGTTGCAGTACATCCCGTCCCCTCTGCGCTGTTTCAAGTGCCAGAGGTTCGGCCATGTGAGGGATAGATGTATGGAAGAAGAGGTGTGTGGTAACTGCTGCCAGCCAGTCCACCATGGTGTGTGTGACAGTCCACCACTCTGTGCCAACTGTGGAGGCAAGCACCCATCATCATCAAAGACCTGCCCAAACTGGTTGAAGGAAAGGAAATTCAGAGAATAAAGACTGAACAGCGAATCCTGTTTTTTGAGGCGAAAAAGATTGCTATGAAAAGTCAGCCAACTACTGGGCTCTCGTTTGCAGCTGCAGTAAGGAAGCCAACAACAGTCGGCGTCGGTGTGCAGACGGTCGAATCCTCCGTTTGCTGAGAGAGAGCCAGAAACCAAGTCTGTAGCCTTTGGCAGCAGAACCACTGCATGTGATGAACCCCAGCAGTCATCGCCTTCAGATATGACTCAGTCTTCAAAGCCCACTCCTGCCCCCAGACCATCAGGGGCAAAAGACCTACATGACCTTCAGGGCGGCAGAGAGTGGAAGTTGTTGAAGTGCAAGACAAGACCACCCCCTCAAAATCCTCTGAAGGGCACCCTACAGCTGTCACAAGGGAGCTGGCGGTTCTGGAGGAAAGACCAAGTCGCCGCCTAAAAAGAAAGCGCCAAATATTTTATCAGACTGAGAGAGAAAAGCTGAGAGAAACACTAACAGATTTGCAATTCTCTTGGATCTGGAGGATGTCAACATGGAATGAAAGGAACTTGCTGTGAAGTGTTACGAGATTTATTTTCCTTTACCATATTTCTTTTATGATGGACTCATCCACAATGGATTCAGTCATACATTGGAATATCAGGGGACTGTCTTCCAATTATGAAGAATTGCAGCTGTTGTGCCGTGAGGCTAGGCCGATGCTAGTTGCCCTCCAAGAAACTCTTCTGAAGTCTGACAAAACTTTTTCACTTTCTGGCTACAGCTTTCTAAATCAACTTGCACAGTCTGTTGAATGGTGTTTCTGGTGGGGTAGCCTTATTCATTCATAATTCTGTTCTGTACAGCCCAGTTGCTCTGAATACTCCACTTCAGGCAGTGGCAGCTGGGGTTACTCTCCACAAAACAATTACTATCTGTAGCTTGTATCTGTCTCCAAATATCTGCGTCACCAAGCGGGACCTCATTTCACTCTTGGAGCAGCTTCCCAGACCCTTCCTGATGTTTGGGGATCTGAATGGTCACTCTCTTCTATGGGGAAGTGAGAGATCTTCACCAAGGGGTCTGCTTTTAGAGGAAGTGTTTCCGGAGCTTGATTTGTGTGTTTTGAGTGGGGAATCGCCAACTTACTTTCACTCCGCTAATGGCACCACATCTTATCTGGATCTTTCTGTCTATGACCCATCTTTGTTTTTGGATTTTGTTTGGGGGGTTGATGAGGACCTGCATAGTAGTGACCACTTTCCTGTGTTTCCTTTGGTATACGAATACAAAGAGTGAATCTTTACTAGAACGCCTCAATTTCAACAAAGCAGATTGGGACCTCTTTGCCACTAAGTTTCTTATGGATCTGGAAGAGGACAAGATCCTGCAGAGTGAAGATCCAGCAGGAAGTCTTTTAGATTTCATACTGAATTGCGCAAAGTCAGCCATCCACACATCTTCCAAGAAGCCCCTAATGCCAAAAGTTCCTTGGTTCAACTCTGAATGCAAAGAGATTAACAAAACCCATGGAAGAGCTCAACGTTGGGTCTGTTGCAGACCTTCGATGCCCAACGTCTGAGCGCATCAGAAATTGAGGGCCAAATCCAAACACATATATAAGACCAGTAAACGTTTATCTTGGAGACAGTTTTGCTCAAGTCTCACATCCAAAACATTGAAGAAAAAAGTGTGGAAAATCTCAAGAAAATAAAGGGAAGAACACCTGCCCCATTGTGAACCATCTCAAGTTTTTGATGATTCTTTAATAACAGAGAAAAAAGCAGTTGCTAATCTGCTTGCTTCAAATTGAAAAGAATTCCTTCTCTTGTAACAAATCAGCCAGTTTTGTCAAAAACAAAGCCCTAAAAGAAAAATCACCCTGCACTTTGTCAGACAACATGGAAGACTACAATCTTCTTTTCACTTTAAACGAACTGAAATCTGCCTTACTTTCTTGCAACAATTCCTCTCCAGGTAGAGATGACATCCATTATAAACTTTTGAAACATCTTCCGCAAAAAGGTCTGCACATCCTGCTACATGTATACAACGATGTATGGACTACTGGATTCTTTCCACCTTCTTGGCGAAAAGCCCTCATTATTCCTATTCCCAAACCTGGAAAAGATCTTTCTAAGCCATCAAAACTCGTCCGATAGCTTTGACCAGTTGTGTCTGTAAATTGATGGAGAAAATGGTCAATGCTAGACTCATGTGGAACCTCAAAAAACTGATGGCCTTTTGGCGAAAAAACAGTGTGGTTTCTGCAAACATCGGACTACAGTGGACCATTTGATCCGTCTGGAATCTATGCTTCGGAACGCCTTTCTGAACAAACAACACGCAGTGGCTATATTCTTCGACTTGGAGAAAGCCTACGATACCACCTGGAAGTCTGGGATACTTCATGATCTCCATGATCTTGGTTTCGGGGGTCATCTTCCACTTTTTATTCAAAAGTTTTTGGCAGAACGACAGTTTCAGGTCCGGGTTGGCACCACTCTCTCTGATGTTCATGAGCATGAGTTGGGTGTTCCACAGGAAGCACACTGTCTCCTGCCCTCTTCAGTATAAGGATTAACAACATTGTCAAGTCAGTTCAACAGGGTTCAGACTGCTCATTGTTTGTGTATGATTTTGCTGTTTATGCACTGGAAGCCTGCACCCAAGTGTCCAGCGCAGGTTCCAGCTTTGTGTGGATAAAATTCATCAGTGGGCAGATGAAAATGGCTTCACTTTTTCTCCTAAGAAGACAGTGCATTCATTTCCATAATTTTCATCATTTTTTTTTTTTTTCCAGATCCTGTAATTCAAATAAGGAAATCTCTCATTCCAGCTGTCAAAGAGGTCAAATTCCTAGGAGTTATTTTTGACCAAAAACTGAACTTTCTCAGCCACATTAAAAGCCTTAAAACTTCTTGCCAGAAAGCTCTGAATATTCTGCGTGTCATAGCGCATACTGACTGGGGTGCTGATAAGAAAACTTTGCTGCACCTCTACAGAACCTTGGTCTGTTCCAAACTGGACTATGGTTGTGCTGTGTACAGCTCTGCAAGACCGTCTTATCTAAAACTTTTGGACCCAATTCACACCATCAAGGGCTTCGTCTCTGCCTTGGAGCATTCTGCACCACCCCTTTGTACAGCCTGTATGCAGAGGCATGTGAATCCTCACTGTCCAACCGTAGGCTGAAACTGTCTTTGAATTACTACTATATCAGACTATTCTCGGAACCAGAAAACCCTGCCTATGACTGTGTCTTTGACCCTCAGTTCCAAAGGAAATTTGAAAACAACCGTAACTGTATTCTGCCATTTGGTCTTCATATGCAGCCTCACGCGTGGAATGCAGGTCTAGACCTAGGAGTTGTGTCCGATTTTTCCAAGTTTCCAGATGAGCCTCCGTGGACCTTTTTTACACCAGAGATTCGTTTTGATTTTGCAGCTTTTCGCAAAGAGTCCACCAGCTCTCTGGCATACAAGGCGTTGTATGCTGACCTCTGTTCAAAATTCCCATCGTATCAGAAAATTTTCTGACGGTTCCAAGTCTGAGATGGAGTGGCCTGTGCAGCTTACTGCCCTGGTGCTCCTTCTCAAATACTGTTAGAACATATTCCTTCAGATGCTTCTGCTTACTCTGCTGAAGTTACAGCTCTGGTTCTGGCACTGAGGATAATCTCACAGTCTACGAGAAGGTCTTTCTGGTTCTGTCGGATTTGCTGTCAGCTTTGGAGGCCATAGCTGGCTGCAACCTCCAGCATCCTGAACTTTTACACTTCTTTGAACTTTTTACCATTTTGTGGAACAATCTTCCAGATGACATTAAGTCAACAAACTCTATCAGCCCATTTAAATGTTTTCTGACTATGTCAGACACTACTGTTCCCTCCTACTTCTACATTGGATTGAGGCAGGACCAAATAAACCTTTGTAGATTACGCTTAGGAATGAGTAACATTAATCATGACTTACACAATAGACATTTACTGGCTGATCCAAAATGTGCATGTGTCCATCACACAGAAAACACAGAGCACTATCTGTTAGATTGTTCAAACTACATACAGATAAGAACGAATACGATATTCACTCTCAATCCTAACTGTATTGATACTCACACACTTCTTTTTGGTGACCAGACATTAACCAGGGAAGAAAATGAAAGAATTTTCAAAACTGTGCACCGGTTTATCGCCCAAAGTAAAAAACATTTTTAATATCATAGCGAATAAGTTTTTCTTCCTCATCTTCCTGTTCTTCTCAGGTACTTGTTCTCCCTGATCTTGTTCATCTCCATATGCTTGTTCATCTTCTTGTTTTCTCTTCTTCTTTTTCTTGGTCAGTTTTGATTTAGTGTCATGTGCCACTCACAGTGAAACATATTCTTTTAGAGTGTTGGGACTTGCACGATGTGAGACAAACATTTTACAGCAGATCCATGAAAACCTTGTTCAGAGATGTTTCGCCTGACGTGATCTTTGAGTTCTTGAAAGAGGTTAACATTTTTCATCGGATCTGAGATTTTACAGTGTGAAAGATTTTTTAACAAACTTTTGATTGAGTTTTTAGACGATGTCTTTTAAAGAATTGTGTGAATGAATGACCTGTGAGTTGATTTTAACATGGTGACAGCCCTGATATGGCCCTTTGCAGTCGGCTGGGCTATAAGCAACATTATCTTATCACCCTTAGGCACTCATTGTTCGTGCCGATCTAAAAAGTCATCATTACATGGTGCTTGATCTAAATCAAAACTATTACCAACCACACCCAGTTCATTCAAAATGTCCAAGGTGACTGACCATGACGAAGTCTGTGACACTAAGGAATGAAGAAAGAAAAAGGAAGACTGAGTTCAAAGCCAAAGAGGACTGACCATGACTATGTCTGTGACACTAAGGAATCCAGAAAGCAAGGAAGACCATGACTTCAGAGTGCAAGGTGACAATGACAATGTCAGTGACACTAAGGAATCCAGAAAGCAAGGAAGACCATGACTTCAAAGTGCAAGGTGACTGTGACAATGTCAGTGACATTAAGGAATCCAGAAAACAAGGAGACCATGACTTCAAAGTGCAAGGTGACTATGACGATGTCTGTGACGTGACACTAAGGAAGAAAGAAAGAAAGAAAGAAAGAAAAGCAAGGAAGACGTGACACTGAGGAATGAAGAAAGAAAGAAAGACCATGACTTCAAAGCCCAAGGTGACGATGATGATGTCTGTGACGTTAAGGAATGAAGAAAGAAGGAAAGACTGTGACAGTCAAAGCCCACTGTGACCATGATGATGTCTGTGACATTTAGAAATGAAGAGAGAGAGAGTGACCATGACTTCAAAGCCTAAGGTGACGATGACCATGTCTGTGACATTAAGGAATGAAGAAAGAAGGAAAGACTATGACATCAAAGCCCACTGTGACCACGACGATATCTGTGACGCTGCAGGCCACAGGTCCTGGGACTTCACTGTGCGTGTGTGGGCCACCAGAGAGAACAGTCTGGTGCCAGACGTGCGTGTGCTTGAAGGACATACAGGCAACATTCATGCCGTCACCTTCTCCAAGGACGGAATGCTGGTGAGTTTGTGTCAGTACAGCTGCTGTCTTGTGAACAAAGGTGAATGCAGATGTATTGATCTCGTTTATCATCTCAGAGTGTAATATGGGAAATTTGTCAGTACAAATTACTGTTGGTTATTACAGTTCTGCGTTGTATCATCAAACAACTGCAGGAAACTAAAATCATATAGTCAATTGTTTTCCAGTTGAATGACATTAATATATAATGGAAAAAAAAAAAAACAACAACAAAAGAACACACTGCAATACGCATTATCCAAGTCTGTCATGAGATGTTTTGAAACTGAACTTAGAAACAGGGCTTCTGACATATGTTACATCAGCTTTTGATGGTTGAACGCTCGGGTATTTGAGAGTGATCTAGTAAACTAGCAAACATTTCTGTTCATAGATATTCTTGGAATTTTCTGTTCATGTATATTCTTGTATCTTTAATTTTTTTTTCAAAAATTTTTATTTTCCTTTGTTGTTATCATACAGACAAAAAAAAAACCATGTAGCAACATTAAGAATAAAGAAAATAGACAGATAGCAAGGCCCCAAAAGATGTCTAGATAAATAAGTAAATAAACACAGACACAAAAGAAGATACAACCTCTGCATTTCATCATGCACATGAAGCATGGTTATGTGGTGATATAAACAACACATTACAATGCATTGTATTTTAGGTAAGGTGCTTGTTTGCATTGTAACCAAGCTTAAAGGAAAAAAAAAAAAAGAGAAAAAACAGAGGTGGAAAGAGAGAGTGGTAAGGACAAAGAAATAGCATGGGGAAAGACAGATAGGAGGACAGACAGGCAGACACACGGACAAGCAAGTAGACAAACAGGAAGACAGAATGGGTTGGTTAACAGCAGGGGTGGGGGGGGGGGGGGGGGGGGGGGGGGGGGGGGAGGGATGGCTGGTGGAAAAGGAATTCGTTGGGAGGCTGTTAGCAGAAACCTAACAGACCTAACACATTATGCAGCACTAAGTTTACAAGACTCAGAGACTCAAAAGACTTGGTGTTATTAATATTTTTATTATTGTGGTAGTCAAGGTTTGGATTAATAACAAGGTTCCAATCTCTGGCCATGATTATGTTAGTGATCCCAAAATTTTCTGTTCTTTTTTTTAATTCTGCATAGAAAGATGGTTGGTACCTATTTGGTCCATAGATGTTAACTAGTAAAATATCTTTTTCCATAGTGTTTAGCACCAACATTATATAATTTCCTTTCATCTTTTACAGTCTTTATCATCTTAAGCTCAAAGTTATTATTTATCAGGATAGCTACTTCTCTAGATTTACTACTATTTGATGTAAATATACATTCATAGCCCCATTCTGCTCTAACTTGACGATATATTTTTCAAATAAATGTTAGCAAACCGCAAAAAAAAAAAAAAAAAATGTGGACAAACGAATCACAAGACAAAACACGACACGTTTCGACCTCTTAGGTCTTCTTCAAGCAAGATACACAACAATTAGGACAATGAAAATGAACGAGCAGTATTTTTTGTCTGAAGTGAGTGTCCTGTAGGAAATAGATAGAGTTATTTTTCTGATGAAGAAACACATCTCTTCTTTTCTGAAAATTTCCTACGCCCTGGCAGTTAAGTGATGATATTGTTATATTTTGCATTTGTCTTACTCTTTTCCTTTTCTTCAAAAACACTTTGGCAATGCTCGTTGCTACATATTTCAATTGTCGTGTTTTGTTCTTCTTTTAATTGTGTGGTATGGTATATGAAAGAAAAGGATAGAACCAGTTACCACAAAAAAGAAACAGTCTCCAAAAATTTCATGCCTATTTAAGATACTAGATATGTTTACCCAGTATTGCAAAACACAAACAAACAAGTAAATATATCCAAGAACAGTTTAAAAAAAAGACATTCCTCTGACCATCGTATGCGAACAAGTGTGCAGTTCAAACATAAAAAAAAGGCAAACATTGATTAAACATGATATTACAGAGAGAAAGAAAAATCCGACTGCACTCAACAAAAGTCACAATTTGATTAACAATCGGTGTACAAGTCACTTTCTGAATACATATCACCAATAATCATCAGTGTTTTTTTGTTTGTTTATTTTTATGAGATGAATGGTAAAAAGCACAAAGGACAACATCAGCTTCATAATTCAAGATGAACATTGATTGCATGAGGTGTGTATGTAAGAATAAGTGTAAGCGCTTCGGATTGCAAGTGTATGCAGGTCTTAAATGTGTTTGTTTCTGTATCTACTGTGTATGTGTGTGTTTGTGCAAGCACACACGCATGCATGTGTGTTTGTGGGTGTGTGAGTACGCGTGTGTGGGATGGTCATAAGCATTTTGTGTATCTGTTCATGAGAGAGAGTGCACGGGCACATATTTGTGAACTTGCATGCGAATTACCCAATGTGGGTATTCACGGGTCTATGTAAGGAGGGTGGGGTGGGGTTGCATGTGTGTGTGTGTATGTGAATTCTCATCAGCAATGTGCTTCAAGCGAATTCATCTCTTATTACGCTCTGTGTACATGTGTTCAAACTTAAACTTACTAGAAAGAAATTTTAAATGTAAATTATTTGCAATCCGCCAAGAAAACATAGACAAACGAATCAGAAGACAAAACATGATGCATTTCGACCTTAACAGGCAAGATGCGAAACACTCAGGACAAGGAAAATGAACGAGCAATCGCTTATCTTCATTCACATCAGCGCAAGATGGGCGTTGAATGAAACTTTTATCTTCATTCAGCGCCCATCTTGTGCTGAAGTGAATGAGGATAAGTGATTGCTTGTTCATTTTCATTGTCCAGAGTGTTTCGTATCTTGCCTGAGGAAGACCTAATAGGTCAAAACCTGTCATATTTTGTCTTGTGATTTGTTTGTCTATGCTTTCTTGGCAGTTTACTATTAATTACATTTAAAATTGCTTAGATTTCTGCTTGCAGTCATCTCAGTTTGTTACTGGAAAGGTCACTTACTTACTAACTTAGGCCCATAGCTCAAGGGTGAGCATAGGACATCGACAACACTCCACCATCGCACTCGGTTTTGGGTTGCTCGCTGAATGCCTGTCCAGTTGGTCCCCTGCCTCTTTATCTCTGTCTCAGTGTCTTGCCTCCAGCTGCTGCAAGGTCGGCCTCTCTTCCTTTTCCCCTGTGGGTTCCATGTCAGGGCTTGGCGTGTGGTGCTGGATGCTGGCTTCCTACTGGTTTCCATCCTGCTTGCTTCCATAGATCTTCATTGTTGATTTTTTTCTGGCCATCTGATTTTGAAGATGTGCCTCAGACCGATGAAGGTCTGAAATTTTTGCTGTATTGCCTAGGTCATTCTCCAAGTCTCGCAGCTATAGAGCAGAACGACTTCACGTTTGAATTGAAGATACGCAGTTTTGTTGTCCTTCTGATCTCTCCTGAGACCCAGATGTTTTGTAGCATGATAAATGCTGCTCACACACTTGCCTATCCTGGCCATGATGTCTTGGTCGGTGCCCCCCTGCTTGTCAACTGCGCTCCCCAAGTAGACAGAGGAATCTACTTCCCTGATGGGCTTGCGTCCGACTGTGACTGGGCGGCTGCCTGTGTTTTTGATCTTCATCAGCTCAGTCTTCTTCTACTGGAAGGGTTATGAGTATTCAAATCATGCAAATCACGTGTAAAATAATGCACCCCCTGCCTCCCCCTCCCCCGCTCTCCCCCCGAATAGATAGATAAATAAATAAAATTGACACACAAAAAAAAAGAGAGTAGCATAGGACCAGAGGTATAACCTCCAGGACATTCCCAACAGAATTAAGTTGTTAATGCATTTTGATTGGGCCATTCTCATACACCATTCCATACACAAAGAGGTGAATAATAAGACATTATAACCACAGCAAACATTTGTGTGCTTCATCATGAAAAGGTTATCATTTCCAATGTGTGCAAAAAAATAAGGAATAAAGTGGGAGGTCAGGTTTGGAGAGCGAAGCGAGGGAAAGGGGGATTGCCAGCAGCAAGGGGACAGGGAGGACAAGGGAAGGGAAGCAAATAAGAGACAAAAAAAGACAAACAGAAAAAAAAAAAGGGGGGGGGGGGGGTGGGCGCGGATTGTGGTCAGTCAGAAATCTACCGAGATGTGAGGGAGGGGAAAAGAGAGAGAGAGAGAGAGAACTCCATTTTAGATACAAAAAGCCTCCCTTCACCAACCTCCAATCCCCCCCATCCCCCGGACTCTTCAGCCTCTCCCCTCCCACATGCACATGCCCATGCACATACGCAGGCATAAAACAAACTAACAAAGAGAACGGGGCAACTGGAGGCAAAAATCAGTGCCCATCTTGCGCTGAAGTGAATGAAGATAAGTGATTGCTCGTTCATTTTCCTTGTCCTGAGTGTTTTTGTATCCTCCTGAAGAAGACCTAAGAACCAGCCACTGTGGCGAAGTGGTTAGCGTCACAGACTGCTGGGAGGTCGTGGGTTCAAATCCCATCAGAGTCATGTGGTTTTTTTTTCTGCTCCGGCTGGCTCCTACCCAGAGTTGAGTTTGCTGCGTACTCAGTTGGAAAGACACAGTCTAGTTTCATCTACTTAATGGATGTATTTCTGAGAGTGTTGCTTAAATTTCCTGACCAAAACTGCAGATGCCTGTATCTGTTGGGCCTGGTTGACGCTGGGATATATTATGAAAGGAAGTGTAGAGTACAGCCCTGTCATGTAGTCTCAGACCGAAATCTATTTTGCATAAATCCCCATCGCCAGCCATTTTTCAAAAAAAAGCTCTTATTGTATACCAGCATATGTGAAACGCGGATATCTCTGGAACTAAACAACCAATTCTCATGCTATTTTTTTGTAAAATGGAGGAGATACACTGTACTTTTATTATATCATAACATGTTAGTAATGGTAAGTCAACAACAATTTCAATTTTTTAGTGATTTCAAGTGCAAAAAAAAAAAAAAATGCAAAATAAAAAAAAAAAATGTTTTCTTCTAAGCGTAAAAAAAAATAAAGAAAGAATGCCAACAAACTCTCAACAAGGGAGGAAAAAAAAAATACTCCACTCACAACTGAAGACCAGAAAGTATGGTATTTCCAACAGAAAAGTGCATGAAACAGCCACAAATACAACTACTCCAATCCAATAGCACACACACACACACACACACACACACACACACACACACACACACACACACACATTCTTATGCCTAACTGGTACACATGTAAGAAAGAAAAACACACACACACACACACACACACACACACACACACACACACACACACACACACACACACACACACGTCCCTTTCACTCTCAACAGTACATATATATATATATATATTTTTTATGAACACAAAGTCATTCATGTGCTGTTGGTCTCTGAACCCTTGTCATTCAGTTGATCTATATAATCAGCTACACCCCACTCAGTGCTACTCGCCTCTCATGTGTCAGTTGGCCACCCCCCCTTCACCTCGACCAGCAAGAGTCGGCCCGCAGTGTGTGTGTGAAGTTCATTGCCTAAAGTCTTAGTTGGCTCTCTCACATAGAGTTAGTGAACAGTCAGTCAGTGCTGGCTGGCTCAACGCAAAAAAAAACACTGGGGCACATGCGGTAGGGTAGTAAGTGGGCGTCTTATCAGCCTCTCATAACAAGTTGGCCACGGTCCAACGCTTCACGTTGGAATAATTCGGTCAAGCCCTCACTATCGTTCTTTACTAGTGACTGTCTGGGTCTTCTTCATCTGTATAGGAACAAACCGACCGTCTATTCAATATTCCCAGCACTTGATCTGTGGTAAATGTACGGCAAGGTCGAGTATGTAAAGTGCTTGGTGGTGACGTCATAGTGAATGGAAAAACAATCGGAATAAAGTCAATAAAACACTGAAATGAATAGTGTTCTGACAAAGCAAATGGCTGTGAGCATGGGCCAGACCATCCCCCAACTATGACGTTTATTGCTGGCTTTTTATCTCATGAACTAGGATCGTGAGAGTATCGGGAGTTAGGTCACCCTACTTTGTCGCCAAAAGGCGCCCTTGGCGCTCTGCCAACTCGTCGCCAAAAAGCGCCTAAGGCGGTGAAAGGGTTAAGCAATTATTTCGTCAGTAGGGAGCTTAGTAGGTGGTGTCCTGGGTATTTTAGATCAGAACAGGCGCCACACTGAACACCACTGAAGTGACTCGGCAGCAGTGCAGTGTCTCCTCCAGTGAGTTGCCTCTTGACGACTTGACATTAACTGCTGCCTGTGGATTGCTGGTGCTGGGGCTGTGGTGGGGCTGACCAGGCTGTGGCTGTGGACGGGTTGTTGGAATGAGTGGCGTGGGTGCAATGCCTCTGAGGTGGCGCAGAGGTTGGAACAGCATAAAAAAAAAGAAAAGAAAAAGACCAAAGAGGTCGAAACGCATCATGTCTTGTGATTCATTCGTCTATGTTTTCTTGGCTGTTTGCAATTAGTTACATTTAAATTTGTTTGATAAAGATAAACTTCACATTGAGCAATACATCTGTCTTGCACTTGGCAGAGCCACCCCCCCCCCCCCCCCCCAAAAAAAAAAAAAAAAAAAAAAAAAAAAAGAAAAAGAAAAAAAAAAAAATCACATATTCGGCAGAAGTGGATTGCTTCATCAGTTCAGTAGTCCAACACTATTTCGGCATTGACAATTCAAATCCATGTATCAAATATCATGGATGTTTTCATGCAGGATCTGGAGAAGGCAACTCCAAACGGCAGAAAAACATGTTATTTTACTGCATCACCTTGAAATCTGTCAGTGTTCATTCATACATTTTGACAAGACATCTTAAACATTTATTTGCACATCTAACTTCACAGTCTGTCCGTTCTTGAGCTTAGTTAAAATCTTCCCATTTGGAGACCATGCAGTCATCGTCATAGAGTGTTCTGAAGCATTTTTAACAGTTTATAATCTAACTGTGTGAGGTCTTCACCCACACAGATACCCCTGAGTGTTTCAGCCTGCGTCTGTTGGCGAGCACTCGACTCCGGAGTCTCCTTGAAAAAAAAAAATGTGTGATGATAGGGCGTAGTCTGGTTCCTCCTGGCTTGGTGGGCCATATCGATATCTTCCTGTGATACCTGAACTCCCATCTTTTCACTGAAAATGTTTACATAGTGTTGCACACAGTTGTCTATGTATCATCCCCTCCCCCCCCCCCGCTTCTCTGGCACCCCGTAAACCTGAACGTTGAACTGACAGCTGTGTTGTTCTTGATCGTTTAAATTCTCTTTTTAGCACACAGTCTTCTTCTGTGTTGATCCATCTGTGCATGCAGTTCTACGTTCTCTGCTTTCAGTCTTGTGATTTTTGCACTAGGCTATCTCTTCAGTTTTCAACTCAAATATATCCCTTTCTAAGTTATCCGTTCTCATGTCCTGCCTGGCGGCTATCCTGTTCATTTCATCTCTGTTTTTTTTTTATGTCTTCTTTAGTCGCTAAATTTTACAAGACTCTCAATTTAATTTTGTCAAGAGTTTCTTGTAGAGTCATGTCTTCTTCACTGCCCACACTAGCTGCTGTGTGTTTCTTTCTGTCTTGTTTTTCCTTGTCTGTCTCTGTATTAGGACTAACACAAGTATCACTAGCAGACGAAGTTGATGATGGCTTTCTTTGTTTGAACCCAGTGACAATATCTGGAGATAGTACTTGTCATCCCTCTGAAAAACTCCCTGCCTGTATAGCTTTGTTACGTCACCCACACACACAAACAACACACCACATTTTTTCACTTCTTACTCAGAATCACTTCACATGAAACATGGCCGCTGGTTCCGTTCTTTGAATGACAAAATATCAATATTCAAAACATATCACTATCAACACATACTGTTGTCAAAACCCACTCTACACATTGTTTGCCATAAAGATACACTTCAGTGTTTTAACATCGCACGGTTTTCCACCACACTAAATTCTAAACTCAGGTTTAAGGAGAGAAGGGAGAGAGAACGGAAGAAAACACATCCTCTCTATCCGTGAGCGCTGATCCATGAGCCCAACAATTTTTTTTTGTTTGAGACAGTTGTAGAATTCTGGGTCATCCCTATTTGGTCCATAAATATGTTTACTAACAGGAAATTATTCTTATGTGTCTCAGCATGTATTGAGATAAAGTTTCCAAACTCGTCCTTGATAATGCGATTAATTTTAAATTCAAAGTTGTTATTAAACGAAAATTTTGACTCATTTTGCATCTGAAGAGTAACTCAAATAATGCACCTTGCAGTCCCATTCAGATAAGATATACTTTTCCATCTTTTTTTTAAAAAAACGAGTGTCGTGCAAGAAGTACACAGAATGTTTTTTACATCTCAGAAAATGAAAAAAACATCACATCCTTTCTTTAAGTTATTGAGGCCGTGGCAGTTAATTGACAGAATAGATATGTTACTATCCATTTTCATTAACAAGATATCATTAACCCGTTCCCTGCCTGGAAATGTGTAATGCACGTCCTGAAAACTGAAAACCGCTATGCCCGGGACGTGAGTGTCACGTCGTAACTTCGTCACGGAAAGCTGAAAATTCTACTTGGGAAACGACCGTCTAAAATGTTCTCACTTCTTCTGCTGCTGGTGTTGAGGAACGGCCCCTTTCCCTTCACGTGAGCAGCCAGCTGACCATGTGTTATGCAAATTGCGAGTTGAGAGGTTACAGCTGATAAGCATATCCAAGATCGCAGCTCAACTTAGCACTTCGTCGACGCCTCCCGTTTTCAAGCGTTACACTGCGCTCGATGTTTTAGATGACGATAAAAATGAAGTGATAGTGATGAAGAAGACCTTTGAGGATCGTCAAGTCAAGTCAAGTCAAGTCAAGTAAACTTTATTATCTCAATTTGAGAAATTAATTTGTGGTCACACACATTCACAGCAAATAAACAATAATTTAGCCACATTACCCATTTTCTCACATATGACATACATTCATATAGAGGAATTTGGATTTCAATAAACATCTTCTCGGTTCAAGAAATCAATGGACAGGGGAATAAAACTTTGTTTAAATCTGACACTTCTGCATTTAACCGATCGATATCTTCGTCCTGACTGAAGAAGGTCATACTGATTTGCAAGGACGTGGGTCTGGTCACACGTAATCTTCTTCGCTTACAACTAACACGGCACCTATATAGCTCACTCAGACTTTTTTGTCTCTCACCAACGATTTTTCCTCCCACGTTCACCACTTTCTCAAGCACATTTCTGCTCTTCACAGTCAACCCACCATACCAACACATAAATGAGACATAATCGGACCCTGATACTAGCGATGAGGAGGAGACGGATGGGAATCAGCACCATTCACTTTTATCGGAGACACGTGCTGGTGATGACGTGTCTTCATTGTTAGTTGCACATGACAGCTGTGAGTACAACGCCGCGAGCGAGGGTGACGAAGCGGAAATAGCCGAACCCGTGCCATCAACGAGCACTGCACGCACGCCTATCATGACCGGAGAGGGTAGTGGACATGGTAGGGGCTAGGATGACGGCGAGGGTCCTGTGGAAGCGGCCGGGGGGCGTGGCATGGGGCGTGGTCAGTCCCAGCCTTGGTGGTGTGTTTTCATTGGGAATACTAGTCAAAACTCAACTGTGCCAATTTTAGGCTGCACAGAGCTCCAGTCTTCAGTTCCTTCATGACCAGAAACTGGATTCAGG
Source organism: Conus betulinus (assembly GCA_016801955.1). Lineage (NCBI taxonomy): Eukaryota > Metazoa > Mollusca > Gastropoda > Neogastropoda > Conidae > Conus > Conus betulinus. Next base: position 728,512 of record JADBJO010000826.1, on the reverse strand, counting down.
CAAGTAGCTCAGTTTTTCTTTTTTTTTTTTTTTTTTTTTTTCTTTTCCATTTTTTGTTTGTTACTACTTGATTCTTCATTCTTCCACTATTTGTTTTCTGTATTTCTCTTCTTTCACATATTTCCTACTGAAATCACATAATTATGGCAAATAATGACTGTATGGATAGGTGGGACTCTGTGTGTGTGTATGTGTGTGTGTGTGGTGTGTGTGTGTGTGTGTGTGTGTGTGTGTGTGTGTGTGTGTGTTGTATGCGCGCATGCGCACATGTGTGCCTAAGCATTGTTTATTTCTCTATGCAAGTTTTCCATGTAAGTTTGTTCATTTTGTAAAGCACAGAAGCACTCATCCACAGCAGTTTTTTTTTTTCTTTTTTTCGCACCATTGTGGTGTTTTTACATTCATGTGTGTGTGATACTGTTAGTTCGTGTTTGTGCATATGTGTAGTGTGTGTGTGTGTCTGTGTGTGTGTGTGTGTGTGTGTGTGTGTGTGTGTGTGTGTGTGTGTGTGTGGTGTGTGTGTGTGTGTGTGTGTGTGTGTGTGTGTGTGTGTGTGTGTGTGTGTGTGTGTGTGTGTGAATTGTCTGTGTGTGTGAATTGTCTGTGTGTGTGTGTGTGTGTGTGTGTGCCTAATTGTGGGTCTGCTCACTGTGTGTGTGTGTGTGTGTGTGTGTGTGCATGCATGCATGCGTGTATGTGTGTAAATTGTGTGTGTGTGTGTGTGTATGTATGTGTGTGTGTGTAAATTGTGTGTTTGCGTACGTGTGTGTGTGCCCAAGTGTGGGTCTACTTACTGTGTGTGTGTGTGTGTGTGTGTGTGTGTGTGTGCGCCCAGTTGTGGGTCTGTTTACTTATCTTGAAACTTTTATTCTTTATTTCAGATTCTTCTTCAGTTTCTACAGTATTTTCTCTTGTGTGTTTTTTTCTTTTTTCTTTTCAACAGACAATTGTTTATTTTTTTTTTCTTCAGACCTTTTTTTCCCCCATGGTTGTCACTTTGAACATTTACCAATAAGTATTATACTATAACAATTTGGACCACACTGTATACTTACAGTGATGCTGAGTAAACACTAAAAGAACTTTTTGTCAGTGTTTTACAGGTTTTATGTGTTGTAACATGTATATATGTGTGCAGAAACTGTTCTTTTTTTTGTAAAACCACCCATGGGTACATCCCTGTCCATCCCCTAATGGCCAACAAAACTAGATTATATTATGTAGCATCATAGCTTGGGATATAAGGAAAGAGAAGCCATAAAATCTAAGTCATATGTCAAGAAATAGATAAGCAGTCATTGAGGTATTGAACCTACCCCAAATAGTAAAATTATGCCCCTTTCTAGTAGAATTGGGGTACCCCCAGTAACATACAGATTGTTACATAGAGGGACAATTACTGATAACAATATGAATCCCAGGTGTTTGTAATGTTGTTAAGCAAACACCAAAAGGTATTTGTGCTGTGTTTAGTGGGCTTTTATGTGATGAATTGTTGAAAAACTCTCAAACTGAAAACAAAACAAAAACAGTTTTATCATATATTATTAGTGTGAACCATCATTATCACCCCCCAAAATGAAATGAAATTGTAGACAATGGTATAAGGAAGTAATCCACAAAAAAAAACTAACAAATAAATCAACAAATGGATGTGTAATATAGATGTAGTGAACATACTGTGAAAAGCATGATTATGCCCCTTTTCACCTAAAAAATAGTACCCCCAATTATGAGCAGATTATCATCAAGAACAAGATTCCTTGGGATTTATATGACTGTGTGATGTGTTAGTGCTGATGTTGAATAATTAGTCACACCACGTTTTTTCATTGTTTTCACTGATTTTATATGATGCATTTGTTTTTGTATACTTGAAAAGTGTTCTTTTTGTAAAACCACCATTCATTATATCCCTGTCCATCCCCTAATGGCCAACAATACTACATTATTGTTATACAGCATCATAGCTTGGGGTATAAGGAAAGAGAAGCCATAAAATCTAAGTCATATGTCAACAAATAAATAAACAGGGATTGAGGTACTGAACCTACCCCAAACAGTAAAATTATGCCCCTTTCTAGTAGAATTGGGGTACCCCCAGTAACATACAGATGGACACACAGAGGGACATTTACTGACAACAATATGAATCCAGGTGTTTGTAATATTGTTGAGCAAACACCAAAAGGTATTTGTGCTGTGTTTAGTGGGCTTTTATGTGGTGATTGTTGTAAAACTCTCAAATTGAAAACAAAACAAAACTGTTTTATCATATGTTATTAGTGTGAACCATCATTATTACCCCCAAAATAAAGTTAAAATGATGTGAAATTGTAGACAAGGGTATAAAGAAGTAATCCACAAAAAATCTAACAAATAACTCAAGAAATGGATGAGTAACAGAGATGTTAGTGAACATACCATGAAAAGCATGATTATGCCCCTTTTTTACCTAAATAATAGTACCCCCAATTATGAGCAGATTATCATCAAGAACAAGATTCCTTGGGATTTATATGACTGTTATGTGTTAGTGCTGATGTTGAATAAACAGCAAGACCACTTTTACAGTGTTCTGATTCATTCTATTTGGCGCAGTGTGTTTGTGTATACTTGAAAAACTGTTATTTTTTGTAAACTTTTTATAATTATGTCAATTTCTGATATACTTATTATCAACATAATCAAGTCATTTTTTGACAGGACATTGTAGACAAATGCATAACAAACAAAACATGCAAAAAATCAGAGAGATCTGTCAAGAAATAAGTGAGCTGTAACCATTTTATTGAACCTACCCCAAAAAGCTAAATTTTACCACGGCGTACAGATTTTCAAATGTGCTATTATACTGTGGCAGTGAAGGGGTTAAAATGGACAGTGCACTATTTGTATCTGTGTAATACATCAGCCAAAAGAGGTCATGAACCTAATTTACATGGTGCAAGATGTGCCTTTTTCAGCCCACTCAAAGAAAGGACTTATAATAGTCCCGGACAAACAAAATGTATACCATGAAGAAGTGGAAAATAACAGTGAGAAGAAAAAAAAAAATAGAAATCCATCATCATCACTGTCAACAACAACAAACAAAAGTTAAAATAAAAATGTTACCAGCCGCCGTGGCGAAGTGGGTTAGCGTCGCGGACTCCCGGCTGGGAGGTTGTGGGTCGAATCCCATCAGAAGTCACGTGGGTTTTTTCTGCCCCGACTGGCTCCTACCCAGAGTTGAGTTTGCTGCAGACTCAGTTGGGAAGACTGGGATCACACAGTCGAGTTTCATCCACTTAATGGAGGCATTTCTGAGAGTGTTGCTCAAATTTCTTGACCAACACTGCAGGTGTCTGTATCTCTCGGGCCTGGTTGACGCCGGGATATATTATGAAAGGAAGTGTAGAGTACAGCCCTGTCATGTAGTCTCAGACCGAAATGGAAATCCGTAGCATCATCATAATCATCCTCATTCTCATCGATCAGCATTAGAGAAAAAAAAAAAGTCTCAAATTCTGTGGCCCTTCATGCCCTGCTCTCATGGTGACCTCAGTTTCGATGTCCTCTCCGCATCTGTGGCCTTGGTTTGGTTCCGTCGGGGTCACGGTATCGGCGAGTCCATGGGGGTTGTCGTTGGACGGACGTGGTGGCGCCCTCCGGAGGGAGAGCTCACTCACGCCGGCTCCGCGACTAAGCAATTATTGTCGTCAGTAGGGGGCTTAGTAGGTGGTGTGTGCTGCGTATGTTAGATCAGAACAGGCACCACTGAACACCACTGAAGTGACTCGGCAGCAGTGCACTGTCTCCTCCGGTGGGTTGCCTCTTGACGGCTTGTGGATTGCCGGGTGCCGGGGCTGCGGTGGGGCCGACCGGGCCGTGGCTGTGGACAGGGTGTCGGAATGAGCGGCGTGGGTGCACTGCCTCTGAGGTGGCGCAAGGTTGGGGGAAAAAAAAAAAAAAAAAAAAAAAAAAAAAAAAAAAAAAAAAAAAAAAAAAAAAGATATTTCCTTGACTGCCGCAAGCGAGTAAGGGGTGCACACACCAGAGATAAAATGTAGGGATTTTTGTCATATAAGTTATTTCAGTTTAACCCGTTGACTGCCCTTGCATGAATGGTGTTCGAGGTGTGTTTCTGGAAGGCTGTGTGCTGCACATCGAAAGCAATTCGAGGTAATTTCATCATCAAAATTTGGCGATTTAAAGAAGGGAGGCAAGGAGAAAAATGGTTTAAACGGTTGTAAGGAAGCTAAAGGACAGTTTCTTCCTTTTCACAGGTTGCTGACTGACCGGCTCACATCTGTTCGGATGATGTACTGCGGCAAGGTTTGGCTGAGTCATTCTCGGTTTGAAATGGCGAGTCGAGCTGGCAGTTCGTTCAGGCGTGTGCCATTTTTAAACGATCTAATGCTCTTGAAGTGCTTCAAGAAGTTATCCAAGACGATGACGAAGACTTCAGAGAAGTGGAACAAGTGATTTAGAGGAGAAAGAAAGCGGTCACAATCAGCACCACCCTTTGCTGTCGGAGATTAGTGTTGATGACGAAGTTGATCCCCAATTGAACCGAGCGATACCAGTGCAAGTGGGGCCAAATTGGCAGAGTGACGAGCAGATTCTGTCTACATCAACTGCCCCCTCTTTCCTTTCGTGAGAGGTCGGGGTGGGGGTTGAGGAAGAGGAGGGGGTTCAGGACAACTGCAAGAGTCCAGTGTGAGGGGGCGTGGCAGAGGAAGAGGGCATGGCACTCATCAGTCTGAACTTGTTTCAGAATGGACAGATGCCAGTGCTGATCGCCCAAATCCTGACATTTCTTTCACGGGTGATCCGGGTATCAAGGTGAATATTGACAATTTCAAGCCTGTGGATTTCATGGAGTTGTTTGTGTGTGTGTGTGTGTGTGTGTGTGTGTGTGTGTGTGTGTTGCTTTTGAATATGGTGCTTGTGCACAGTGTGTGTGTGTGTGTGTGTGTGTGTGTGTGTGTGTGTGTGTGTGTGTGTGTGTGTGTGTGCCCAACTGTGTGTCAGTCAGCTATACTGGCATTTATTGGCAGTAGTGTGGGATCCTGATCCTTCTGTCCATAGGTTCTGGGGTGTGGTGTATTCTCTGTGACAACTGTGTATTTTTCTGTTGTTAGTGTGCTTTCATCATCTGTGGTGTGGCCTTTTGTAGCTCAGTCCTATCTTTAGAAGTCTTTTTTTTTTTTTTTGGTGTGTGGTTTTTGCAATGTTTTATGTGTTACAGTTCATGAGTGAACCAAACTAGATATGTGAAAGAAAACAGACAGAATAATTGGAAGTTACACTGAGTGTTATTTCATCTCTGCTGAACACAGGCCAGTTCCCAAGAGGCTTGCAAGATGTGCAGACTGAAGCTGTGGATAATGTGTAATTCCCATCTTCTTTCCTGCTTTACCTGGACTTGAGTGTCCCTATGATATGGTTTGCTAAACATTTTATGCATTGTCAAGCTTATTGTGAATACAGATGTTTGTCCTAAGTTCAAAAGATGCTAACACCAATTTTTGTGGCATTTCATTGTGTGATTTTAGTGCTATAGTTTTGTTTATGTTCTGAAAGTGTCTGTTTTTTTTCAAACAGAACATTCATCATTATGTATATTTTTGGTCTGCTCATTACAAATTCAAGCTATTGTGATATCTGGCCGTAGCCAAGGATATAACAAGACAGTTTCCTAAGTATCTAAGATATATGTCAAGAATTGAAAGAGTAGTGGGTATATTAGTGAAAACCTTGTACTGTACCCCAGAAATACATAGATTTATCATTTAAAACAACAATTGTGTAAATTCACTGCCAAATATTTACACAGGTGTTCAGTAAACTCTAAAACCACTTTTTGCTGGGTTTATATGTTTTTTGTTTTGCTGCTGTGGGATTTTGTATGCTTGCAAAGTATACATATATTTTTAAGCTGAATTATAAGATTATTTATTGTACACAGAATAAACAAAAACAAATATTATTTGCAGATATTACAGCCCTGGGTATAGGAAGAAAACATGCCAAAAATCTAAGAAATATCTCCACAAATAAATGAGCACTGATCAAATTAGTGAACCTACTGCAAAAAGTCAGATTTTGTTCCGGGCACACAGAAGTACAAAACTGATACAAAATAGCAGCAGTTAAGGGGTTAATTACATGTAGTATACTGTGGCTCACTAATGCAATAAGTGACAGTGGTTTGCTATCCCTGCTGCAATAAGCGACAGCATTTTGCTCTCCTTGCTGCAGTAAGCGACAACAGTTTGCTATCCCTGCCTCGTACATGATAAAGTCTGCACAGATAAAAACTTGGAAGGAGCTTTGTGTCGTGTGCACAGGGTTTGTACGGGGTTGGGAAAGGTTGGTTGGGAAGGGTAAGGAAAAACTGAAGACGCTTTTCCAGGTTGGGAAAGTCAAGGAAAAGTGACACTGGGTTGGGAAAGTTTGGGAAAAACAACATTTCACTCTGGGGATCTTGAATTGGGTGATAACACTCTATTGGCAGGCGAACAAAACATTATGAAAAGATACGAAAAAAAAAAAAACCAAAAAAAAACCCCACAGCTGCACTGGGTAATCCTTTGCTGAAAACCAAGCTTCAGTTTTTCATCTGCATAGCTGGGGGAAGAGCAGCGTTTCCTTCAGTTGTACCAGAAAGATCATCCCATGATGCCTTTCTTTGCTTCAGACCTTGCTTGCCTACTGAAAGATTTGATGGTCAGATTTATCATGCCTGAAGTCCCAGCTAGTTGCAAGTCAGTGCTGCACCTGTGTAGGATTGATTATGCTGACCCAAGGACACATCTGGAAACCCACAAGGTGGATGTTGGCTTCGCAGCAAACCAGAGTCTTCAAGTAAAGAATGTGGCGTCAGATAAGGATTGCCATTCTTTCTGCAAAGAGTGTTGTGATTTCCTTGTGGCACTGGTGACAAAAATAATAGAGAACCCCCCCCCCCCCCCCCCCCGTCCCCCCCCCGTCAAATATCGGCTTGTCTGCAGCCTGATATAGATAGATCCCAGATTACACCTGATGCTAAAGACCCTGCATGATATGGATAGGTTGAGGGAAGGCAACAGCGACTTGAAAAAATTTCAGTTCTGCAGATTCAGAGAGATTATCCTCTCAGAATGCTGTGAGAAGTTTTGGAATTTCAGTCCTGGTGAAGACAGAGTTGATGAACTCCACAATGTGCACCTCTCAGGCCAGAAGGAGTATTCTCTTTTATGGGAAGTTGCCCGGCAGGTGCTCATCCTCAGTCACGGTCAGGCAACTGTGGAGAGGGGCTTTAATGTCCACAAGGAGACCATAGAAGTGAACCTGAACAGCATTTGTCAGCTGTAACCCCCACCACCCGAAAGTCAGTGCGTGTGAGTTATCCCGAGTTGACCTGAACAAGGACAACCAATATTCTCCCTCAGTTAATCAACTAAAAAAGAGATTTGATGTTTTTACATTTTTTTTATTGCCTTTTAGTACTTTTTTCTTTTAGCACAAGTAAGTAAGACAATTACTAGTCCATATTATTCTTAATTATGAAAACTGCTGGCCACATTTAAAAGAAAATGTAATTTTTGGTTATGAACTAAACGTGAAAATGCAGACACTGATTTAGTATCTGCATAAATTCTCCATGTTGGTTCAATCCTCCGCACTGTGTGCGACTGCTGGCGTGCAATTGTCATTACTTTCGTTTTGTCATTACTTTCGTGTGTACATTTATTTTCCTTCATTTCTTATTTACCATCATAATAAGAATAATAACAAAAAATTTGTAATTGTCTATAATGAATAATGAAAAATGATCATTAACAATCTTAATAATTTTGATCTATAATTTTGACTTTCTACTCAAAACGACCAAATAGACTAGCTAACGTAACCAAAATCGACCATGATATTGGGAAGGTTACATCAGCAGATTGTCCTTGTAAGTTATATGAATGCAATCACTGTAAGAAAGTGGAGCACTTGGCTACTGTTTGCGGCTCAAAACAAAAGGCTCAGGTGTCTGCAAACAAGCTCTTTGTCAGTGATGATGAGACTATCGGTCATGTTCTTCACAACTTTCCATCGCAGAGTGACAACAAGCAATTCACTATTTCTCTCAAGGCTGAAGACAAACCAAGTCCTCTTTGAAATTGACACTGGCGCATCAGTCTCTTTGATAAGTGAACATGTGTTCAAAAACACCTGGAAAGATAAGTCTGTCACTGGCCCCATGCAAAATAACACTGGCCAGCACATTCCAGTACTTGGTGAAGCTCAGGTTTGTGTTTCTTACAAAAAAAAGTCGGCCATGCTTCACATCATTGTTGTTGGGGGAAAGGACCCAATTCACTGGGTAGGAACTGGATCCGGGAATTGGAATTGGAGTTAACAGTCTTGATCAATCACATGATTGACAACTCAGCTTGCCAGGCTGAACTTGATTGTTTTTGTAATCTCTTAACCCCTTCACTGCGACAGTATAATAGCACATTTGAATTGCTGTGTGCCAAGGTAAAATTTTGCTTTTTTGGGTAGGTTCAGTAAAATGGGTACTGCTCACTTATTTCTTGACAAATATTTCAGATTTTGGCATGTTTTGTTGTTATGCATTGATCTATAATGTCCTGTCAAAATGACTTGATTATGTTGATAATTAGTGTAGCAGAAAGTGACATAATTATGAAAATTTTACCAAAAAATAACAGTTTTGGAGTATACACAAACACATTGTGCCAAATGAAATGAGTCAAAACACTGAAAAAGTGGTGTGACTAATTATTCAGCATCAGAACTAACACATGACAGTCATATAAATCCCAGGGAATGTTGTTCTTGATAATAAGCTGCTTATAATGGGGGTACTACTTTTTTTTAGGTAAAAAGGGGCATAATCGTGCATTTCACGGTATGTTCACTAACATGTATATTACTCATCCATTTATTGAGTTATTTGTTAGATGTTTTGGGAATTACTTCTTTATACCCTTGTCCACAATTTCACATCATTCTAATTGATTTTTGGTGATGATAATGGTTCACACTAGTAACATGTGATAAAACAGTTTTTGTTTTGTTTCCAGTTTGATAGTTTTAGAAGAATTCTGCACATAAAAGCCCACTAAACACAGCAGCAATACCTATTGGTGCTTGCTCAACAACATTACAAGCACCTTGGATTCATATTGTTGTCAGTAAATGTCCCTCTGTGTAACAATCTGTATGTTACTGGGGGTACCCCAGTTCTACTAGAAAGGGGCATAATTATACTATTTGGGGTAGGTTCAGTCGTACCTCAACAACTGCTTATTCATTTGTTGATATATGACTTACAATTTCTGGCTTCTCTTTTCCTATACTCCAAGGTATAATGCTATATAACAATAATTCAATTTTGCTGGCCATTAGGGGATGGACAGGGATATATATATTGGTGGTTTTACAAAAAGAACAGTTTTCAAGTATCCTAAAACAAATTGTATCATATGAAATCAGTGAAAACAATGAAAAAGTGGTGTGACTAATTATTTAACATCAGAACTAACACATGACAGTCATTTAAAATTAAATCCCAAGGAATGTTGTTTCTTGATGATAATCTGCGCATAATTGGGGATACTTTCTTTTAGGTAAAAAGGGGCATAATCATGCTTTTTCACGTATGGTCACTAACATGTACATTACTCATCCATTTATTGAGTTAATTGTTAGATGTTTTGTGAATTACTCCCTTATACCCTTTGTTTACAATTTCACGTCATTCTAATTTAATTTTTTGGTGATGATAATGGTTCACACTAGTAACATATGATAAAACAGTTTTTGTTTTGTTTTCAATTTGAGAGTTTCAGAAGAATTCAGCTCATAAAAGCACACTAAACACAGCAAAACTACCTTTTGGTGTTTGCTCAACAACATTACAAACACCCAGGATTCATATTGTTGTCAATAAATGTCCCTCTGTGTGACAGTCTGTATGTTACTGGGGATACCCCAATTCTGCTAGAAAGGGGCATAATTTTACTATTTGGGGTAGGTTCAGTACCTCAATCACTGCATATCTATTTGTTGACATATATGACTAAGATTTATGGTTTCTCTTTCTTTTTACCCCAAGCTATGATGCTATGTAATATAATCTAGTTTTGTTGCCCATTAGGGGATGGACAGGGTAGTACCAATGGTGGTTTTATATAAAAAAAAAAAAAACCCACAAAAAAAAAAACAACAAAAAAAAAAAAAAAAAAAACCCAAACAGTTTCTGTACACAAACACATGTTACATTACATAAAACCTGTAAAACAGTGACAAAAAAACTTCTTCTAGTGTTTACTGAGCATCACTGTAAGTATACAGTGTGGTCCAAATTGTTATAGTATATAATACCTATTGGTAAATGTTCAAAATGACAACCATGGAAAAAAAAAAAGTCAAAAGAAAAAAAATAAACAATTGTCTGTTGAAACGAAAAAAGAAAAACGCACACACATTACATGCATTTGTTATCACACGAAATACTGTAGGAACTGTGTTAGTGTTTGTGAACAAGTACTTACATTACTGGCACACTTATGTGTAGGAATCCATCACTTGCCGTATGAAGTCTTGGACATAATCCTCAGGTTGTCTGCATTCCCTGCTACATAATTTTAGGGGATGGTGTGCTCTTTTTTTTTTTCCTTATGTCTGTGCACATCATAGTTAAAAGAAACACGCACTGAGATTTACCACATGGTCTTCTTTCACTGATCTGGTCTGGTCACAGTATTGACAAAATGATGAACACACGCACACTTGAGAAAAAAACATAACATTGTTGAATAACATAAACTTCCTGGAACTTTTCCATATAGATGATCCAGAATGGGTTGGATCTCGTAGAGCCAGTCGTACCCTGGATCACCTTCGACTGACAAGGCTGCATTGGTGTTGAAATGCAGAAACTGAAGAAGAATCTGACATACATAATAAAAGTTTCAAGATAAGTAAAGCAGACCCACAGTTGGGCACACACACACACACACACACACACATACACACACAGTAAGCAGACCCACAGTTGGACACACACACACACACACACACACACACACACACACACACACACACACACACACACAATTACACACACACACACACACACACACACACACACACACACACCCTCCACACAGTAAGCAGACCCACAATTGAGCACACATACACACACACACACACACACACACACACACACACACACACACACACACACAATTTACACACACACACACACACACACACACAACACACACACACACACACACACACACACACACACACACACACTCTCAGTAAGCAGACCCACAATTGGGCACACACACACACACACACACACACACACACACACACACACACACACACACACACACACACACCGAGTAAGCAGACCCCACAATTCGGCACGCGCGCGCACACACAATTTACACACACACACACACACACACACACACACACACACACACACGCATACACACACAACAAACAACTACACACACACACACACACACACACACATGTACACATATGCACAAACACACACTAACAGTATCACACACACATGAATGTAAAAAAACACCACAATAGCATGAAAAAAAAAAAACTGCTGTGGATGAGTGCTTCTGTGCTTTACAAAATGAACAAACTTATCTGGAAAACTTTGCATACAGAAATAAACAATGCTTAGGCATACATGTGCGCACACAGATGCACACACACACACACACACACACACACACACACACACACACACACACACACACACACACACACAGAGTCCCACTATCCTTACAGTCATTATTTGCCATAATTATGTGATTTCAGTAGGAAATATGGTAAAGAAGAGAAATACAGAAAATAAATAGTGGAGGAATGAAGAATCAAGTAGTAATAAAAAAAAAAAAAAAAAAAAATTGAGCTACTTGCCTGAATCCAGTTTCTGGTCATGAAGAAACTGAAGACTGGAGCTCTGTGCAGCCTAAAATGGGCACAGCTGACTTCCAGACCAGGATTCCCAGTGAAAAAAACAGCACCACGGCGGGGGGACTGACCACACCCATGCCATGCCCCCAACCTCTTCCATGGGACCCTCGCCGTCGTCCTGAGCCCCAACCATGTCCACGACCCTCTCCATCATGACAGGAGGGCGTGCAGTGCTTGTTGATGGCATGGGTTCAACTATTTCCGCTTCGTCACCCTCGCTCGCGGTGTTGTATTTACTGCTGTCATGTGCAACTAACAGTGAAGCCACATCATCACCAGCACGTATCTCCGATAAAAATGAATGGTGCTGATCCCATCCGTCTCCTCCCTCATCGCTAGTATCAGGATCCGATCCTCAAAGGTCTTTTCCACGACTTTATGTATCATTTTGATCGTCATGTAAAACATCAAGTGCAGTGTGATGCTCGAAAACGGGGAGGCGTCGACGAAGTGCTAGGTTGAGCTGTCATCTTGAATATGCTTATCAGCTGTAACCTCTCAACTCGCAATTTGCATAACATATGGTCAGCTGGCTGCTCGCATGAAGGGAAAGTGGCTTTTTCTTGACACCAGTAGAAGAGGTGAGAACATTTTAGATGGTCGTCTCCCAAGTAGATTTTTCTGCTTTCTGTGATGAAGTTACGAGGAGACACACACGTCCCAGGCATAGCGATTTTTGGTTTCTCTGGATGAGCGTTACTCGTCCCAGGCAGTGAAAAGGTTAAGGATGAACTAAGAAATGTTTACTTCATTTCCAGCTACATTACATGTGGAGGAAAACAGCAAGCCAAAGTTTGACAAAGCAAGATCAGTGCCATATGCACTTAGGGGCAAGGTGGATGCTGAACTTCAAAGACTTGAAAATGCTGGCATCATTTAATCAGTGAAGTACTCAGCCTAGGCTATGCCCCTTGTGCCTGTACTCAAGTCTGATGGGAACTGTAAGAGTGTGTGGGGATTACAAAGTCACCGTGTGAACCAGGTTGCTAAGGCTGATATCTATCCATTGCCTTGTGTTGAAGACCTTTTCAATAAAGTTGCTGGTGGGAAAACTTTCACTAAGCTTGATTTGACATACGCACACCAGCAGTTACCACTCACAGAGGATTCAAGAAATCTCACCGCGATCAACACGCCCAAAGGACTGTTCAAATACAGTTGATTACCTTTCGGCATATCAGCTGCACCTGCAATATTCCAACGAACAATGGACTGTTTGTTGCAGGACATTCCACAGGTGGCAGCATTTCAGGATGACATTCTCATCACTGGAGATTCAGATGAAACTCAAATTAAGTATCTCAGGGAAGTTCTTCACAGATTAGAGACGCTGAAGGTTTTCCGCCTGAAGAAATAAAAATGTGAGTTTACGCTACCGGAAGTGATATACCTTGGCCATCGTATCACAGCAGAGGGAGTCTGTCCAACTGCAGACAAAGTGAAAGCAGTTCAGCATGCCCCAACTCCAAAAGATGCTTCTAAAATGAAGTCTTTCCTCGGCTTAGTCAATTTCAGTGGAAAGTTTTTTGCCACACCTGTCCTCGGTCCTTTCTCCGCTGAACAGTCTCCTTCGTAAAGGCATGGTGTTCAGGTGGGGAAAACAGCAGTCTCAAGCTTTTGAGAAAGTGAAAGAGATGCTGTCCTCTGCTGACTTGTTAATTCACTTCAGCCCCAGTGCTGACAGTTACCTTGCCTTGTGATGCATCAGCTGTGTGGCCTAGGAGCTGTTCTAGCCCATCGACTACCAGATAGCAGGGAGCTGTCCACTGCATATGCTTCACAAACTCTAAACAGAGTTGAACAGAACTACTCCAACATCAAATGAGAAGCTCTTGCCATCACATTTGGAGTAAAGAAATTTTGTGACTACCTCTTTGGAAGACTGATGACTTTGTTCAATGAACACAAGCCAGTTCCCTCAGAAGTCTCACCAAGGATTCAACATTGGGCAGTGCAGCTATCTGAGTATAAGTACACCATTTGCTACATGCCTTGTTTCTCCATGACACATGCAGATGCACTGAGTAGACTGCCCATTCCTGAAACCAATCCTGAAACTGAAGATGGTGAACCTGAAGAGTTTGTTTTCCTGATGGACCATTCATCCACCATCCCTGTCAATGCGGTAGACATACAGACTCAGTACTGTCCAGAGTTAAAAAGTACACACTTTCTGGATGGTCTTCAGAACTTCCTTCAAAATTCCAAACAGAGCTGAAATTGTACCAGAGCCATGAATCAGAGCTAAGTGTTCAGAGTGGTACCGTGGTTTTCAAAACCAAGTAGCTGTACCTCCTGCCTGCAGGAAGCCAGTGATCTCCATGCATGCCATTCATGTGTCAGTAACATGAAGTGTCTTGCGTGCTCCTGTGTTTGGTGGCCTGGATTTGATCAAGACATTGTGTTCATTGTTCAGAACTCTGAAACCTGTCAGGTTCGTTACATGCTGGAGAAAGCTTCTCTTCACCCATGGGAATGGCCAGAAAAACCTTGATCCCTACTACACATAGGCTTTGCAGGGCCATTTCTGAATCACCTTTTCCTTGTGGTAATAGACTGTCACTCAAAATGGACTGAAGTGAAGATGATGACAAAAAAATCACAGCAGAGAAAACTATTTGCTGCATCAGAGAACTGTTTGCAAGGCATGGATTACCAGACACAGTTGTCTCAGACAGTGGTCCATCCTTCACCATCAGTGAATCCAAGACCTTCATGCAGGAAAATGGAGTGCATCATGTGCTAGTTTCACCCTATCATCCAGCTTCCAATGGTCTGGCAGAAAGCCGTTCAAACGTTAAAAGAATCAATGAAGAAAATGTCACCCAGACTCACTCTCCAGAGAAGCTAGCTTTCCCAACATCACACCTCATTCAACAACAGGTGTTTCACCTGCAGAATTACTGATGAAAAGAAGCCTGAAGACTCACCTCAATTTGGTTCAGCCCACCTTAACAAGCAAGGTGGAACAAACTCAAGCAAAGCAGAAGTCCTGCCATGTTTGCCATGCAAAAACAGACATTTCACAATTGGGGACAAGGTGTATGCACACATCTTTGGGTCTGGCAGTCCGTGTTCCAAGGGACCATCATTGAGATAACTGGCCCTTTGTCATTCAAAGTACAACTGACAGATGGCCGCTTTGTGCGCTGCCACGTTAACCAAGTGCACAGCCGCTGAAATGATGACAGTTTACAGCTGATCCCTCATCTTCCCTTGGTCCCAGATCTCTTGCTTCCAATAGAGGATCCCTCAGAATTGCCGTGAGTAATCCCATTCCAGTTCCAGCTTGTGACCCTCCACAGTCAGTGATCACTCATGACTCATATCCAGCCACCCCAGCTCGTTCCAGACCACCCAAAGCTACCAGTGACCAGAGTAGTAGCAAGTTCCCATCCCTTGCTTGGTCTTCTCCTGCAGCACAGAACAGAACAGAGACTAGACAGCATTCAAGTCCTGGTGAAATGTCACCAGCTTCCCCAGTTTTCCAAAGCCTGTTCCTGCTTTAGCTGAGCATCCGCAGAGATTCCGCAAGCCTCCATATAGACTGGAATTGTGATCTGGTGACATTTGCAGTTCATCACATTGTGAAGAATCCCATAATTTTTTTTTGTTTGTTCTTTCCTTTCTCTTCTCCAGTGTTTTAAAAGAAAGAGAAGTTCAGGAAAAAGTAGTTCAATGAAAGCATTTGACTGATATTTATTTCAGTTGACACTTAATGTTTCTTTGGAGACTTCATTTTTTTTCCTGTTAGTTTTGTTGGAACTTGAAAGGGGGAATGTTGGGTTATTTCCCTTGAGGTTCTCCTCACTTGAAGAGCATAATAAAAAAAAAAATGACTTCCCAGTAACGGCTGTCGTATGTGTGTCCAAAATCATCACAATTTTCCTTGGGCTGGGTTTTCACAAAGTATTTAGAGACAGAGGTGCTCATACTAGAATCCTATGCAATTGAAAATCTGCACGTTTAAGTGGTTTTGTTGGAAACCACATTTTCACAAACTTTACAAAACACATAACAAAAGTCACACAATAAGTGCTGCACCCCTCACTCGCTGGTCAAACAAGTTTAGTTGTGAACACACTCCGTTGTGAACTGGTGACTGGGCGAGAGAGCGGGATGGAAGACACATCTGCTCAGCTCGACGAACGGATGTCACATCCATTCTTGTATTTTTCTGTTAATATGTATTCATGAGTTATTGCTAGTCTCAAGCTTGAGCAAGTTTCTTTTGGATGATTGCGTTTGGCTTGCCATTGTGCTGAATAGGCAGATGTAAAGGAGAAAAAAATCAGTCGCCAACTTCTGGGCATAGCACATTAGTTACTGATTACAGTGACTGGTAATTGAATATGTGATGGTGTGGAGGGGTAAGGGGTGTGCAGGTGAAGACAGGCAAATAGTGCAGGAACCAAGGGACAGCAGCCAGGCAGGAAGACGCAGTGGATAAAAGCAGAGTTTTTCTTCCTTTATTTCCCTTCCATAACAAGGAGCTCAAACCAGGAACACTGCCCTGGGAACTCTGTCTCGCGCACTCGGCGCACTGAGCATGCTCTCTGCCTCTCATGCCAGTCACTCACAGCAGGAACACTCTCTTCCCTCTCAGACAGCGAATCAGCAAAGGACTTTCTGGTTTTGTCAGATTCACTGTCAGCTTTGGAGGCCATAGCTGGTGGCAGCCTCCAGCATCCAGAACTTTAACACTTTTTAAAAACTTTTTACCAAGTTGAAAGCGGATGGTTACAATATTGTTCTGGCTTGGGTTCCTGGTCATCTTGGCATCAGAGGGAATGAAATGGTTGATCGTTTAGCCAAGAATGCCACAACAGGGAAACTGTCAAACATATCTGTCCCCTACACAGATCAAAAAGCAAAAGTTAATGATTATGTCAGAGACCTCTGGCAGGGGGATTGGAATACACAAACTCTTTCAGATCTGTCCAAACCTAAAAGAGTTCCTCTCATTCGCCTCAGGTGGTCGCAAAAAAGAAATAGTTTTATGCTGGCTGCACACCAGCCATTCATATTTTACTCATTCATACCTTTCAAAGAGTGAAGAAGCTTTATGGTGCATTCCATGTCATGTGCCACTCACAATAAAACATTCTTTTGGAGTGTTGGGACTTGCGTGATGTGAGACATGAAAATCTTGTTCAGAGATGTACCGCCTGATGCGATCTTTGAATTCTTGAAAGAGATTAACATTTTTCATCGGATCTGAGATTTTACAGTCGAAAGTTTTTTAACAAAATTTTGGGTGGGTTTTAAGATGTATGTATTTAAAGAGTTGTGTGAATGAATGACTTGTGAGTTGATTTTAATGTGGTGACAACCCTGATATAGCCCCTTGTGGGCGGCTGAGCTATGAGTAACATACCTTACCTTACCTTTTCTCAGACAGCATCTAGATATATGTAGCATGTGCCGGACTGCAAAGCCAGTGACACTGCTGCAGTCAAAGCAGCCTCATGAGACGGGAACTGACAGAAATTTGTGCTTTCTATCACAGCCTCAGTGTTGTCTGGCTTGCCGTCTGTTCAAACTATTAACACAAATTTGATATCGATGAAAACCTCAGAACCCAAGGAATGAAATGCATCAAGTCACATTTGACAATTTGTTCCTGTACTAAATCATTGCTGATTAACCCTTTCACCGCCAGACGTTCTGTTCTGCATAAATCCCCATCGCCAGTCATTTTTCAGAAAATATCTTATTTCATACCAGCAAGAGTGAAATGCAGCTATCTCTGGAACTAAGCAACCAATTCTCATGCTGTTTTTTTTTGGGAAATGGAGGAAAAACTGTACTTTTGTTAAATTATAGAATGTTAGTGGTGGTGGTTGTCCATCGGATCCGATGATGACATTTACGTTCTGCAGCTCATCGGTGCACGCGAAGGTGGCTCTGCAGTCCATTGCCTGGCTAGCCTTGCCGATTCTAGAGATGATTTCTTTATCCAGGGAGCCATCACAGGAGATGGTGCTTCCCAGGTACTTGAAATGTTCAACGTGGGCAAGTGGTGTGTCGTCGATAATGCTGGGTGCAGGTGGGTGGGTGTTTGGTGCAGGTTGGTGAAGCACCTCCATCTTGCCGAGACTGACAGTCAGGCCGAAGAGTTTTGAGGCCTCAGAGAAGCGATCTAGCATCATCTGCAGGTCGGATTCTGCATGGGCTACAAGGGCACAGTCATCAGCAAAGAGGACTTCTTGAAGGAGGGTTTGCATGCTCTTTGTCTTGGCAGTGAGACGACACAGGTCGAAGAGGGAGCCATCCAAACGGTAGCGAATGTAGACCCCTTTCTCCAGGTCGCGGACGGCATGGGACAGCATACAGGTGAAGAACACATTAAATAGGACTGGAGCTAGAACACAGCCCTGTTTCACACCGTTGGTGATTGCAAAGCTTCCATCACATTCCCGCCAGAGAGGACCTGGCCAGTCATGCCGTCGTGAAAAAGCCTGATCATTGATATAAACTTTGGCTGGCATCCGATGCGCTCTAGGACTGTCCAGAGGGCCTCTCTATTGACTGTTTCAAAAGCCTTGGTCAGATCTATGAAAACAGAGAAAAGGGGCATGTTTTGTTCAATGCACTTCTCTTGAAGTTGTCGGATGGCAAAGATCATATCAGTAGTACTTCTGCCAGGCCTGAAGCCGTATTGTGCCTCCGGGAGGTTCTGCTCTGATACTTTGATAAGTCTGTT
The DNA here is from genome assembly GCA_016801955.1 of Conus betulinus. Classification (NCBI taxonomy): domain Eukaryota; kingdom Metazoa; phylum Mollusca; class Gastropoda; order Neogastropoda; family Conidae; genus Conus; species Conus betulinus. The sequence continues at coordinate 709,803 of JADBJO010000826.1, read as the reverse complement.
GAGTATAACTCTGGCAAAGATCTTCCCTGCAATAGAGAGGAGAGAGATGCCCCTGTAGTTCCCACAGTCAGATTTGCTTCCCTTGTTCTTGTAGAGGGAGACAAACCGGGCATCACGGAAATCATCAGGCATCTCCTCCTCTTCCCAGATACTCAGCAAGACATCATGAAAGGCTTCAAGGGCGTTGGGGCCTGCCGCCTTGTAAATCTCGGCAGGAATGCCGTCCTTAGCCGACGCTCTGCCTGAGTTTGTCTGACGGATTGCCTTCTTAATTTCGTCTATGGTCGGGGGTTCTGCGAGCGAGTCTTGCATTGGCTGCTGGGGAATCTGGTTCAGTGCGTCTGCATCGACCGATGAGGGTCGATTAACCCGTTTCCTGCCTGGAACGTGTAACACACGTCCTGAAAACTGAAAATCGCTACGCCCGGGACGTGTGTGTCACGTCGTAACTTCGTCACGGAAAGCTGAAAAATCTACTTGGGAAACGACCGTCTAAAATGTTCTCACTTCTTCTACTGGTGTCGAGGTACGGCCCCTTTCCCTTCACGCGAGCAGCCTGCTGACCATACATTATGCAAATAGCGAGTTGAGAGGTTACAGCTGATAAGCATATTCAAGATGGCAGCTCAACTGAGCGCTTCGTCGACGCCTCCCGTTTTCAAGCGTTACACTGCGCTCGATGTTTTAGATGACGATAAAAATGAAGTGATAGTGATGAAGAAGACCTTTGAGGATCGGACCCTGATACTAGCGATGAGGAGGAGACGGATGGGAATCAGCACCATTCACTTTTATCGGAGACACGTGCTGGTGATGACGTGTCTTCATTGTTAGTTGCACATGACAGCTGTGAGTACAACGCCGCGAGCGAGGGTGACGAAGCGGAAATAGCCGAACCCGTGCCATCAACGAGCACTGCACGCACGCCTATCATGACCGGAGAGGGTAGTGGACATGGTAGGGGCTAGGATGACGGCGAGGGTCTGTGTGGAAGCGGCCGGGGGCGTGGCATGGGGCGTGGTCAGTCCCAGCCTTGGTGGTGTTTTCATTGGGAATACTAGTCAAAACTCAACTGTGCCAATTTTAGGCTGCACAGAGCTCCAGTCTTCAGTTCCTTCATGACCAGAAACTGGATTCAGGCAAGTAGCTCTGTTTTTTTCTTTTCTTTTTTTTTTCTTTCATTTTTGTTTGTTACTGCTTGATTCTTCATTCTTCCACTATTTATTATCTGTATTTCGCTTCTTTCACATATTTCCTACTGAAATCACATAATTATGGCAAATATGACTGTATGGATAGGTGGGACTCTGTGTGTGTGTGTGTGTGTGTGTGTGTGTGTGTGTGTGTGTGTGTGTGTGTGTGTGTGTGTGTGTGTGTGTATGCACGCTTGTGCACATGTGTGCTAAGCATTGTTTATTTCTGTATGCAAGTTTTCCATATAAGTTTGTTCATTTTGTAAAGCACAGAAGCTCTCATCCACAGCAGTTTTTTTTTTGTTTTTTTTTTTTTTTGCACCATTGTGGTGTTTTTACATTCATGTGTGTGTGATACTGTTAGTGCGTGTTTGTGCATATGTGTACAGTGTGTGTGTGTGTGTGTGTGTGTGTGTGTGTGTGTGTGTGTGTGTGTGTGTGTGTGTGGTGTGTGTGTGTGTGTGTGTGTGTGTGTGTGTGTGAGAATGTGTCTCTGTGTGTGTGTGTGTGTGTGTGTGTGCCCAATTGTGGGTCTGCTTACTGTGTGTGTGTGTGTGTGTGTGTGCGTGCGTGCATGTGTGTGTGTGTGTGTGTGTGTGTGTGCCCAAGTGTGGGTCTGCTTACTGTGTGTGTGTGTGTGTGTGTGTGTGTGTGTGTGTGTGTGTGCCCAGTTGTGGGTCTGTTTACTTATCTTGAAACTTTTATTCTGTATTTCAGATTCTTCTTCAGTTTCTACAGTATTTTCTCTGTGTGTGTTTTTTTTCTTTTTTTTCTTTTCAACAGACAATTGTTATTTTTTTCTTCAGACTTTTTTCCCCCATGATTGTCATTTTGAACATTTACCAAGGAGTACTATACTATAACAATTTGGACCACACTGTATACTTACAGTGATGCTGAGTAAACACTAAAAGAACTTCTTGTCAGTGTTTTACAGGTCTTATGTGTTGCAACATGTGTATATGTGCAGAAACTGTTCTTTTTTGTAAAACCACCATTGGTACATCCCTGTCCATCCCCTAATGGCCAACAAAACTAGACTAGATTATATTATATAGCATCATAGCTTGGGGTAAAAGGAAAGAGAAGCCGTAAAATCTAAGTCATATGTCAAGAAATAGATAAGCAGTCATTGAGGTATTGAACCTACCCCAAATAGTAAAATTATGCCCCTTTCTAGTAGAATTGGGGTACCCCCAGTAACATACAGATTGTTACAGAGGGACAATTACTGACAACATATGAATCCCAGGTGTTTGTAATGTTGTTGAGCAAACACCAAAAGGTATTTTTGCTGTGTTTAGTGGGCTTTTATGTGATGAATTGTTGTAAAACTCTCAAACTGAAAACAAAAAAAAAACAGGTTTATCATATATTATTAGTGTGAACCATCATTATCACCCCAAAAAATCAATTAGAATGAAATGAAATTGTAGACAATGGTATAAGGAAGTAATCCACAAAAAAAACTAACAAATAAATCAAACAAATGGATGTGTAATATAGATGTTAGTGAACATACCGTGAAAAGCATGATTATGCCCCTTTTTACCTAAAAGTAGTAGCCCCCCAATTATGAGCAGATTATCACCAAGAACAAGATTCCTTGGGATTTATATGACTGTGATGTGTTAGTGCTGATGTTGAATAATTAGTCACACCACTTTTTCATTGTTTTCACTGATTTTATATGGTGCAATTTGTTTTTGTATACTTGAAAATTGTTCTTTTTGTAAAACCACCATTCATTATATCCTGTCCATCCCCTAATGGCCAACAATACTACATTATTATTATACAGCATCATAGCTTGGGGTATAAGGAAAGAGAGAAGCCATAAAATCTAAGTCATATGTCAACAAAAAAATAAACAGGGATTGAGGTACTGAACCTACCCCAAACAGTAAAATTATGCCCCTTTCTAGTAGAATTGGGGGTACCCCCAGTAACATACAGATTGTTACACAGAGGGACATTTACTGACAACAATATGAATCCCAGGTGTTTGTGATATTGTTGAGCAAACACCAAAAGGTATTTGTGCTGTGTTTAGTGGGCTTTATGTGGTGAATTGTTGTAAAAAACTCTCAAATTGAAAACAAAACAAAAACTGTTTTATCATATGTTATTAGTGTGAACCATCATTATTACACCCCAAAATAAAGTTAAAATGATGTGAAATTGTAGACAAGGGTATAAGGAAGTAATCCACAAAAAATCTAACAAATAACTCAATAAATGGATGAGTAATATAGAGATGTTAGTGAACATACCATGAAAAGCATGATTATGCCCCCTTTTTTACCTAAATAATAGTACCCCAATTATGAGCAGATTATCATCAAGAACAAGATTCCTTGGGATTTATATGACTGTGATGTGTTAGTGCTGATGCTGAATAAACAGCAAGACCACTTTTACAGTGTTTTGATTGATTCATTCTATTTGGCGCAGTGTGTGTTGTGTATACTCGAAAACTGTTTTTTTTGTAAACTTTTTATAATTATGTCAATTTCTGATATACTTATTATCAACATAATCAAGTCATTTTGACAGGACATTGTAGACAAATGTATAACAACAAAACATGCAAAAAATCAGAGAGATCTGTCAAGAAATAAGTGAGCTGTAACTATTTTATTGAACCTACCCAAAGGCTTCTCTGATCTTGTCATCGTTTTCGTCAAACCAGTCTTCATGCGTTCTAGTTTTGGCACCAAGCACTTCCTTTGCAGTCTCAGCAACGGTATCCTTGAAGGAGGACCATTTCTCGGAGCTGCCTACGGAGGTCAGTCCATCTAGGAATTTTTCATCAAGTATTTCTTGAAATTTTTGCAGGCAGCAGTTGGATTCTTCAGCCTGGTGACATTGTAGGAGGCTCCAACAGTCTTGGGTCGGTTTCTGTGAGGTGGAGCGATATGCAGTGTCATTACAGCCCTGACCAGCCTGTGATCAGTCCAGCATTCAGCACCTCTCATGGCACGAGTCCTCAGACATCCCTGATGTCGCGTTGGCGTACAATGACAAAATCGATCATGTGCCAGTGTTTTGACCTCGGGGGTTTGGGGTGTCAGGGAGAGGTAGTACCTTTGGCAGGGGGGCATGCCATGTCCTTTTCAGGGCAGCTCTTCTGCCACTGGTCCTCACCTGACACTCAACTTTCACCTGTGGCTCCTCGAAGCTGTTGCATGCAACAGCGGCCACCCCCCGGACAACGGCTTTGGCGAGCCGGCTGAACCAGGTGAAGGTAACTGACGGGTCTGAAACCCTCAGTGAGCTAGCTTCGGGCCGTGCCAGCCCTAATGCATGCGAAGACTGACTCCCGGTGGAATAAGCGGAAGAGGTCATCTGAGATCCAACGGTTATAAAGGCGGTGGCAGCAAGTGTCATGGAGCGCCTAGAGCAGGACGCGGCACCGATAGAAGTCCTGGTCATCCACTGCGGCCTGGCAGTCTCCCGTCGTAACGGTTTTCCGTGCCACTGGATCAAGACTCCCCAGCTGAGAGAGAATGTTAGTAATGGTTAGACAACAACAGTTTCAAATTTTTTGTATTTCAGTTGATAGAAAAATGCAAAATAAAAAAATTGAATGCTATCTTTAGTGTCAACATGAAAAAAAAATTAGAAAGTATGTAATATCCAACAGAAAAAATGGGGGGGGGGGGGGGGGAGGCAGTAATCAAAATCAACATTCCCCAACAGCAGAAAAAGAGCTGGAAGAAATCCACAGGTTGAAAATCATCCTTGTTCACCAGCACTCCTGAAACAACATTCAGAGGAATAATTAGTGATATGATTAATGAGGTTATGCAGAAGAGAAAAACCACACACACACACACACACACACACACACACACACACAACAAACTGCTTACACCCCACTGGCACACACATGAAAGAAAGAAAAAGATAAGGGAACCCCCACCTACACACACACACACACACACACACTCTCTCTCTCTCTCTCTCACACACACACACACACACACACTTTCTTATGCCTCACTTGTACACACATGAAAGAAAGAAAAGGGAACACACACACACACACACACACACACACACACATATGCACCTGCACATAAATCTCCTTCATTCTCACTGTTGAAAGCAATATTTACTATGAAAACAGCCATTCACTACCTGTGGGTCCCTTATAACCTGGGAGAGCAATGCTGCTAAGGCCTATAAGTGCAGCTCGCCACTCCAACTGATCTCTGCAGCTCACCCAAAGTCGGAGTGTGGCTGCCCATGTGGGGGGGTAATCAAAAACGGTCACACATGTAATGTTCTCATCCCCAGCTGATGCATTTGTACCATAGTGTTCAAGTACTTCAGCTGTTTGGATGATCCCTGGAGTCTTTTAGCCAGGGTACGACAACAACAACAACAACACCACCTCTGCAGCAGACCTCTGACGTGTGTCTGTCAGCCATGCCCCCTTCGATCTCGATTTGAAGCAAGCCAGCTGGGCTTGCAGTTCATCATCTCATAGCTGCTAGTCGCCCCCAGTAATGCCTCTTTCACTGTGTGATAGTCACTTAAAGTTGACCCAGAGCCAGCAACACTAAGCTTGTTCAAGGGCCTCTGTGCGTGTGTGTGTGTGTGTGTGTGTGTGCGCGCGCGAGACGCACTGAGCACTGCTCACTCACTTGGCACGCGTCCAACAGTCAGCCACTGTGATAATAATTCGTCAAGCTTCACCTTTCACCTTGGGCCAAATGTTTCCTGCTCACAATCTGGATGTTCTTTATCTGAGTCAGTATCAACTTACTGTCTTTTCAGTATTTCAAACACCTGATCTGTGGTAAATGTACGGAGAGGCTGAGTGCATGAAGTGCTTGGTTGTGACATCAGAGTGAACAGAAAAACAATCGGAATAAATTGATAAAGAACACTTAACTGAACAGTGCTCTGACAAAGCAAATGGCTGTGAGCACAGGTCAGGGAATCGCCCAACTATGACGTTTCTTTCTGGCTTTCTGTCTCATCGGATTAGCGAGTGAGAATATCGGGAGTTAGGTAACCCTAGTTGGTCGCCTTTTGGCAACATCGGCAACGTGAGCCACGTTGTCGCCGAATGGCAACATTGGTGGCATAACGGTTTGATTGCCCAGAATGAACCTACTTTTGACATGTTTGCGACAAATTTTCCACTATTTTGATAAAAAATAGTAAAGAGTGTGAAATAATTTTGCAATGAATGAATAGCTGGCATTTCGATCATTTCATACATATAAACTTCATTATCCAAGACGTTGTCTAAGCAGAGAACTTTGTTTGGGGAAATTAGTAGAAAATACAGCTGACTTTTTGCTTTGCTGGGCCATCGGTACATGCTTTTGATACGATTTTCAACTGAAAAATACTCTGTTGAAATGGACTGTTGGATAATAAGTTCTATATATTTTCAATTTTGTTCATAACAGAGTCAGCAAGATTCTGATCGGGAAGTCTGAATTTCATAGAATGATAATTTGGATAAAAAATCGTTTAGAAAAAAATATGGGCTTCTACAGAAAATATGGGCTTCTCAGCCCAACACGGTTGTAATGAATAGAATGCACTAATTTTTGTGACTTAAGCAACGTACATACAACTATGTAGGTTCTGAGGTATTCATAATTTAAAAAATTTACACCAAACAAAAAAAAATAAATATCAAGATTTATCAATCAAGGGAGGTAAGGGGGAAGATAACTCTTGAACAAAACATTTTCATCCACAAAGGGTAACCAAAAAATATATACACACTGTTACCACCCGGATACAAATATATTTCTAAAGCTAATGTGATCCGATGGTGTGGATAAATGATGCAAGTCATTTGTGATATATATCTTTGGACTTGGTGGATATTACAATTAATTCATTTTTTTTTAAATGAGTGACAGTAAATCTGTACAAAAATTTGATTGGATAGAAAACAGTTTGATGAAAAGGTAAGACTTAGTATCTCTGTAAGTTGGGGAGTGAAGTGTTAAAAATGCCAACTGTTCTCAGGATCATCATGATGTTTGTGCGGCCTTTTCACCTTCCTGTTGTCATGTTCCTGTCAGTGAAGAGGACTGGGTCCCCAGTGACAGCCGGATGGACTGGGCTGCTGTTGAGGAGTAACTGCTTTAAGCGGAGGGGCCAGCTCCGTTTTCGTCGTATGATTTTCCCCTTGCTTAAGGTTCATGCAGATTAGGGACACTGTGTTTATTTCCTGGTGAAGAGACTTGCATTAATGATTACCAAGGCAAAGGCAAATAACACTGATGACTTGCATAATTTACTGATACCATTGAATTGCCAACTCTTCAAAACACATTGAACTACCAATCAGTCATTTGCATTTGCATTTTTTGTGATCGGGTAACCAGTGAGAAGGTGCAAAATTTGTCTGTTGATTTTTATTCTTTCTGGTTACTCAGCAAGTGTGGCTGAGAGCAGCTGTCCCAAAAGAAATTTGCTCATGCCAAAACTTCCACCAGCTCAAAAAACAAAACAACAACAACAAAATGAACAGATTCAACAATATCTATGGGGTTTAACCTTCAAAAGTTGATGAAACATGGACCGGATACGCTGCCTGTGAGCTAGATTTCAAAATGTCTTATGCCAGACTTGATGATCGTTTGGGATTTGGGAAAACTGACAACTTTCAGCATTTTGGTTGTCTTCAGGTATTTGATGACAGAGAGAACAATGGTGCCGACAAATTTCCTGTATGGTACTCTGAAATGATGAAGGAGGTTTGATCTCTCTTCTAATCAATATTTCCTGTCCCCTATCCATTATTCTCATGCGTTTATACATATTTTCTACAGATTGGATAGTACCTTATGACTGCATCAGATCACAACAGTCAGTTTTGTGGAGAGCATAGCTGACCCTTGAATGACCAAAGTTTTTGATGTTTTATTCCTGCTGCTACCAAATCAATTTCATAGTTTATGAAAGGAATTTAAATCTAACTTTTGAAACTCAGTCACTATTTTTTTAAATGCCATAAGAATGTTTATGCGTAAACCATTCAGAATTTTGTCAGATGTAACAATGATGTAGTTTGCTATGGACGTGTGTGTGTGTGTGTGTGTGTGTGTGTGTGTGTGTGTGTGTGTGTGTGTGTTGTTGTTGTTGTTGTTGATGTTTAGAACGACCTTTGTGGTGACTTGCCTTCATTCCATAAATCTGAATTCTGTCCATATCGTTGATGCCAATTCCCCACTTTTTGGTCAATTCACACACTGCCATTGTAGTTTTAAGCAAATGCAGATGCACTGATGTGGTCTACATGATTTTTTGAGTTATCAGTTAAGCTTTGTTTAGATTGATAAAATTGTCCTCAAGATACTTTTAACATGAGCTATCAAAATGTTGTTTAACCACCTACAGTAGATCAAAGCACTTGCAGATGGCAGCCTTTTTTTTAATGACAACCGTTATTCTGAAGTTGCATATTGTAATGTTCAAAGCTTCCCAAATAACCTGTGTGTGAACAAATTAAAGGGTCAGCTTTATGGATGGTATAGTGTGGAACAACAGTTACTTGGTTTGGTGGATAGGTGGTACTGAGCCAAACAAATGATATTTGAAAGGTAATTTAGTAAGAACATGCATTTTGCTCTACTGGGTTGAGGTCTAAGAGATATAACTGAAATAAAGACAGCAGTGCATAAAAGGGATAAACTTAAGGAGATGAACATGTGCAGTTGCCCAAGGTCTTGTGCCATTATAAAGTGAGGGTTGAAGATTGGGCTTAAAAGTACCTTCCAGTTGGATTGTTGACAAGTTGTTCCATTTTCTCTATATCAGTGACAATAACAGTTTGCTTTGGGTTGAAGTTCATGAAGACTGTTGTGGGATGCATGTGGTGAACCCTCCGGAGTAGGATGTTCACTCACACTGGATCTGAAACTAATCAGTTATTGTTGTCAATATGGGGCCTAGCAAGTGATGTCACTAACATCACCAAAGTGACTTAACAATACAGTGACTGTTCTGATGAGTTGCCTCTCGGCAGCAATACATTGATTATTCCCTAGAAACTGTGGTGGTGGGAGCTGAGACAGGACTGACGTGGATGCAGCTGTGTATGGATGGAGGAATGAGAATGAGCAGTGTGGGAGTAAAATGAATTAGGAAGAAAAAAAGGGGGAGAGGGTGGGTGGTAGTTGGTGTTGAAAATGATTTAGCAAAAAGCAACAGTTGGGAGTGGGGGGGGGGGGGGGGGGGGGGAGAGGAGAGGAGGGGGAAGGGATCATTCAAGAGAGCGCAGACCTATGTCAAACAGATCCTGGATCCGTGGTTTTGTGTGCGTGCGTGTGTGTGTGTGTGTGTGTGTGTGTGTACTTTTTGCCATCAGTCCTCAAAATTTCACTAAAATCAGTTTAGTATTTTCTGTGTTTAGGTGCAATGTAGCTGAACAGAATACGATTCCACTCTGTGATCTAGATCCACACTAACCTTGAGTGGATTCATCCCAGGGCTACATTCCATTTTTTTTTTTTTTTTTTTTTTTTTTTTACCAGGTTCTATTTTAAACTGCTGCTTTTGTAGGGTTTTATGTAATCTTGCAGAGAGACAAAATTAGCTGTCAGGTGCAGATAAAAGCATTATCTCCTGGACAGAGGTCACCCCCAAAATGTAGACATTTTACTCTTTATAACTGCAAGTATTTGATGGAAGATAATCGGTATAAAAATTCCCTTTCTTCAGTTCCCAATTTGGAAGAGGTGTAGAAGATATATTTTGTGCAGCTTCAGATGGTTTTGTTGCTGTTGAATTTTTAAAGATCAGATGTATATGTTGCTATTGTTAACAAAGAAGACACTCTGTTGCTTCTTTTTTGGAAAATATTTATCTGACCTTACTTCAGTTTCAGCACATGTAGTATTGTTTTCAACAGCTGAAGCTCTAATCATGTATTTAGCACAAACCAATTTTCAATGGTCATTTAAACAGCAAAATTTCAGCTTCTCTGTATGCTTTATCATTGGAAGCATGTGCAGGTACGCCATGTACCAGTTTTAAAGCTTTACTGTCTTAGCTCTGAAGCTTTTCTTAGATATGTATTTGGTTCCGAGAAATATACTTCCTGATCATAAGCTAATTTGCTTCTTACAAGTTGTGTGGCAAGATGAATAAGAGTGGTAGTGTCTTGACCCCACTCATATCAACAAATGATCTTAAAAAATTTTAAACTTTTCCCAGCCTTTGACAAAATGTAATCAATGTGTGTTTTCCACCTTAAATTGAGATGATCTTTGATATAAAGTATCTTATTCATTGTCTAGTAATGAAGGGTTCTTGTGTCAAATTTTTGTTGGGTTCACTCTTGCTGTGGAATTAGAATAAACGAATTGGCAGATGAAAGCGCAAAACTGGATGCTCATAATGTAAGTGATACTATCTCATTATTGGTTCTATTAGTGTTGAACGAAATGTGCAATATAATTGAAAGAGTAATATACTGGAAATTTAGAAATAGGACTTAAACTGGTCGTTTTAAAACTTTTCTTTTTGGACCAAGGCATATAGTTAGTATATTACATAGAATGAATCTCGATGCTTGGAAAACAGAGCATTCAGTGTGTGTGTGGAATTGTTATTTTCATTTTACACATTCTTTTTTAACTGCCAGATACTGAATATGTTGTATTTTGACAAGCAGTACAAATTAGACAATATGCTATCTGCTGATTCTGTATTATACAGTCGGTTACAGTGTTTGGCATTGGTCGATGCATATTGAATAGTCCTGTAGGCGTTTTACTATAATTTGGTTTTAAATTTTGTGATTATTTGATATTGTAATGTAATGTGGTATACTTGTATAGTGTGTATGCGTGAGCGTGTCTTTGCTTTTGCTTTTATTTCATCTTATTTTATTCATTTATCTCTTTACTTTTTTTTTTTTTTTGATGTAATATCGCCAATTATGGTGAAAACACATTAAATAAAAGATTCATTCATGACTGCAAGTTGTATCTAGTTCTTCAGGTGATGACATTTGTCAGATTGATGCTTTGCCTTTGAACAGCACTTTGTCTCCTCTTTTGGACCTTACTGTGCAGTTCTTTGCAACATTACTGTTCTAAATCTGTTTTAACAAGACACTATGCCTCCTTTAGGCATCAGGCTCTTGGGATAAGAGCGTGCGACTGTGGAATCCCAAGACAGGCCGGTGCCTGCACATGTGTCGTGGTCACATGGGATGGGTGCAGGCCCTTGCTTTCTCTCCAGATGGCACCTACCTGGCATCGTCTGGTGACGATGATACTGTCCGAGTGTGGGACGTTGTCAATGGACAGTGTATACGTACCCTGGAGGTGAGCAAGAATTGATGATTGTGTTGCAATGTGTTGTCATGTATTTGTTCAGCGCTTTGGCTGACTGTATATTGCATTAATTGGTTCTGTATTTATTGATGTAGTTTTGAATCTTGTTGAAGTAAGAGCTGGCAGCTCTTTATGACGCTTAAGTCATGCAACCCTACGCCTGAGCAATGCTCAGAGGCCACTGAACTGCTCCATGATCCTGCACCCAACCAATGTTCAGATGACAGACCAGATACACTCACACTGATACTGCTCCAAAACTGTGCAAGTTACAGTTTTCAAAGTTGACATAGCTGAAAATAGATGCTTTGTTTATAACATGTTAAAGTTTTTAAGTCTTTGAATGAAAAGTGATTTTTATTGTATACATTCAAACATGGAAATATGTTAAAAGAAATAATGTTTTAGGTTATGAGAGCATTGTCAATCCAAAGATACGAACCATGATATGGAATTCTAATATGTTGCCTAACAGCTAGGCAAGAGCGGCTACACTGGCTGTCAGCTCAGTAGGGTAGAAAGGGTTAATCGGAGAGCTGCCATGTGTTATGCTTCCAGCATAGCAAAAATGTTATGAGTTGGTTGACAGTGGCATGCTGCTACACTTTGTGGAGAAATACTACTACACCAAAAGCAAAACATTTAGTAATTGGAAAAACAAACCAAACTAAACTAAAAATGCTTCCCATACTTATTAGCAGCTTAAACAGAACCAAGACAGTGCAGATCATTAGACTGTAGGCTTGTCAAAAAATGGCAGACTTCAGTAAGGAGAGGATGAACAAGTAGCAGAAAATGATTGCTAAAGAAGATCATGATTTTGCTGCTTTGTTGGTTGGTTTCATTGTCAGCCATTTTGATTTTTCTGGAGGTTACCTTAGAACCATGTAATAACTAGTAAAATTTCTGTCACTGTACTCCAACTATAACTCGTGCACTAAGCAAAGGGCAGATGAAAGTGCTATTTGTCTTACTTGTCACATTGCATACAAGAGCTAAGTCAAATGTAGAATGCTACACTTAAAATGACAAAATGCTACTCTTCGTACTTTTGAGGCTTGGCAGCTCTGTTTAATTAAGCTGTCTCTGCGGTTAAGAATATGATCAGCCCTTTGATCTGCATTGACATCAACATCTAAGTGAACAGCTTTGTCTTTGAGCTATACTGCATCCAGTTTAAAGGAAGTCAGTTCAGTTCCCTCTGGGGGTTGAAGCCTTGTCGTGGTCGGAGGGCTTGCGCAGTCCTGTGATCCCTTAAGGCTTTGCTGCTGGCGGGGGCATCAATACTTGAAGACAGGCTAGTTTTTAAAATGCTTCTAGGCCTGAAAAGACCAGTTGCTGTCTGGCCTAAGCATAACGTGGTAAGGAGTTGATGCCCCTGATAGGGTCTCTCATGTCAGATAGGCTAAGGGTGAGGATCCTGACTAATAGTAACCAACTTTTTCCTTTTATCTTCTGCCTTCTTATTAGGTTCTTTTCTATCATCATCTCCCCTTCAAGTCTTCTTTCCAACACTCTTCTTTTCTCTGTGATCTTCTTGAGGCCCCACCGTGTTTGCTGTGTGGTGCGTCCTGTGATGGGGAAAACAGGATCCTGGAGGTTGAGACCGCTGATGTGACTGCGGTGTCATCAACACACCTCTTTGGCCTGGACTTCCTCTAGACAGGTGGTCAAAGTGGCACACTTCGATCAAGCGGCTGGTCGCGTGCATGCCCTAGCTCAGGCTAGAAGGCGGCGGCTCAGGTCAAACGGGTTTGGAGCTTTTATGGCAGGGACACTTTCAGGTCTGTGTATATCTCTTTTGAAGTCCTGGTGCCCTGATACACTGGAATTCCGTATAAAATGGGCATCCCCCTTGTTGGGACTCGATGGCGGGTGGGAATTGAGAGAGATGAATTTTAATGAATACAACATGGCAACAAAAACAAAAAAGAAGACACAGGCAGGATTCGGAAACGGATACGGACACGGATTCAGAACAAGAGACGAGAGCCCTTTCAGGCTTCTGGCCCAGCTGGCTGATTGTGGAGGGAGCAGATGAAGATAGACCTCTGTCGGGCCCTTTTGCGATTGCGAAGGGAATCAATGGCTTGGCGGGAAGCCAAAGAGCGTCAAGAGATTGAGGAACGGGTCACTTCTGGTTGAGTGTTCTTCCAAGCTGCACTCAGAGATGCTGTTGAAATCGACAACATTGGTGGATCGACTGATCAGGGTGTCTCCACACAAATCTCTCAACTCTTCGAAGGGAGTAATCCGGTGCAGAGATCTGAGAGGAGTGTCGGAGGCAGAAATCAAGTTGGAACTGGCATCGCAAGGAGTGACCCATGTTCATCGTTTACTGGTGCGCAAAGGCAATGACAGAGTTCCAACTGACACACTTTTCTTGACCTTCTGCTCTACTTCTCTCCTGGAGTCGATCACAGTGGGCTACCTGAGAGTCACAGTGTCACTCTGCATCCCATCCCCTCTGCGCTGCTTCAAGTGCCAGAGGTTTGGCCACGTGAGGGACAGATGCACGGAAGAAGAACTGTGTGGTACCTGCTGCCAGCTAGTCCACCAGGGTGTGTGTGACAGTCCATCACTCTGTGCCAACTGTGGAGGCAAGCACCCATCATCGTCAAAGACCTGCCCAATTTGGTTAAAAGAGAAGGAAATTCAAAGAATCAAAACCAAACAGAGAATTCTGTTTTTTGAGGCAAAAAAAAATTGTAATGAAGTCAACCAACTGCTGGGCTCTTGTTTGCAGCTGCAGTAAGGAAGCCAACAACAGTCAGCACCGGCGTGCAGACGGTCGAATCCTTGTTTGCCAAGAGAGAGCCAGAAATCAAGTCCATGGCCTCAGGCAGAACCACTGCATGCAGTGAACCCCAGCAGCCATCGCCTTCAGATATGACTCAGTCCTCAAAGCCCACTCCCGTCCTCAGACCATCAGGGGGCAAAAGACCTACATGACCTTCAGGGCGGCAGAGAGTGGAAGTTGTTGAAGTGCAAGACAAGACCACCCCCTCAAAATCCTCCAAAGGGCACCCTACAGCTGTCAACAAGGGAGCTAGCGGTTCTGGAGGAAAGACCAAGTCACCGCCTAAAAAGAAAGCGCCAATATTTTATCAGATCGAGAGAAAAAGGCGGAGAGAAACGCCAACAGATTTGCAGTCCTCTCGGATCTTGATGATGTTGACATGGATGATAGGAACTTACTGATGAAGAGGTACAAGATTTCTTTTCCTTCACCATATCTCTTTTATGATGGTCACAACCATCTTCCATTGTACAGTCTTGCAATGGAATATCAGGGGGACCGTCTTCCAATCATGAAGAATGCAGCTGTTGTGTGCGCCGAGGCTAGGCCGATGCTAGTTGCCCTCCAAGAAACTCTTCTGAAGTCGGACAAAACTTTTTCACTTTCTGGCTACAGCTTTCTAAATCTACCTGTACAATCTGTTTCTGGTGGGGTAGCCTTTATTCATTCATAATTCTGTTTTGTACAGCCCAGTTGCTCTGAATACTCCGCTTCAGGCAGTGGCAGCTGGGGTTACTCTCCACAAAACAATTACTATCTGTAGCTTGTATCTGTCTCCAAATATCTGCGTCACCAAACGGGACCTCATTTCGCTCTTGGAGCAGCTTCCCAGACCCTTCCTGCTGTTGGATGATTTGAATGGTCACTCTCCTCTATGGGGAAATGAGAGATTTTCACCACGGGGTCTGCTTTTAGAGGAAGTGTTTTCAGAGCTTGATCTGTGTCTTGAAAAGGAAATTGCCAACTTACTTTCACTCTGCTAATGGCACCACATCTTGTCTGATCTTTCTGTCTGTGACCCATCTTTGTTTTTGGATTTTGTTTGGGAGGTTGATGAGGACCTGCATAGTAGTGACCACTTTCCTGTGTTCCTTCGGTGTGCGAATACAGAGAGTGAGTCGTTGCCAGAATGCCTCAATTTCAACAAAGCAGATTGGGACCTCTTTGCCACTAAGTTTTTTATGGATCTGGAAGAGGACAAGATCCTGCAAAGTGAAGATCCGGCAGGAAGTCTTTTAGATTTCATACTGAATTGCGCAAGTCAACCATCCATACATCTTCCAAGAAGCCTCTAATGCCAAAAGTTCCTCGGTTCAGCTCTGAATGCAAGGAAATTAAACAAAACCCGTAAAAGAGCTCAACGTCAGGTCTGTTGCAGACCTTCGATACCCAATGTTCGAGCGCATTTGAAATTGAGGGCCAAATCCAAACACATATATAAGACCAGTAAACGTTTTTATCTTGGAGACAGTTTTACTCAGGTCTCACATCCAAATATTGAAGAAAAAAGTGTGGAAAATCATCAAGAAAATTAAAGGGAAGAACATCTGCCCCACTGTGAACCATCTCAAGTTTTCTGACTCTTTAATAACGAAGAAAAAAATAGTTGCTAATCTGCTTGCTTCAACCATTGAAAAGAATTCCTCCTCTTTTAACAAAGTCGGCCAGTTTTGTCAAAAACAAAGCCCTTAAAGATAAATCACCCTGCAACTTTTTGTCAGACAAATGGGAAGACTACAATCTTCCTTTCACTTTAAACAAAAACGAAATCTGCCTTTCTTGCAATGATTCCTCTCCAGGTAGAGATGAAATGCATTATAAACTTTTGAAACATCTTCGGCAATAAGGTCTGCACATCCTGCTACCTGTATACAGCCATTTATGGACTACTGGATTCTTTCCACCTTCTTGGGGAAAAGCCCTCATTATTCCCATTCCCAGACCTGGAAAAGATCTTTCTAACCCATCAAACTATCGTCCGATAGCTCTGACCAGTTGTGTCTGTAAATTGATGGAGAAAATGGTCAATGCTAGACTCATGTGGAAACTTGAAACCGATGGCCTTTTGGCGAAAGAACAGTGTGGTTTCCACAAACATCTGACTACAGTGGACCATTTGATCTGTCTGGAATCTACGCTTCGGAACGCCTTTCTGAACAAACAGCATGCAGTGGCAATTTTCTTCGACTTGGAGAAAGCCTACGATACCACCTGGAAATCTGGGATACTTCATGATCTCGATGATCTTGGTTTTCAGGGTCACCTTCCACTTTTCATTAAAATTTTTTGGCAGAATGACAGTTTCAGCTCCGGGTTGGCACCACTGTCTCTGATGTTCATGAGCAGGAGTTGGGTGTTCCACAAGGGAGCATACTGTCTCCTGCCCTCTTTAGCATCAAGATTAATAACATTGTTAAAATCCGTTCAACAGGGTTCAGACTGCTCATTGTTTGTGGATGATTTTGCTGTTTATGCAACTGGAAGCCTGTACCCAAGTGTCCAGCGCAGGCTCCAGCTTTGTGTGGATAAAATTCATCATGAAAATGGCTTCACTTTTACTCCAACGAAGACACAGTGCATTCACTTCCATAATTTTCGTCATTTTTTTTTTTTTTTCCCAGATTCTGAAGTCAAAATAGGGATGTCTCCCATTCTAGCTGTCAAAGAGGCCAAATTCCTTGGAGTTATTTTTGACCCAAAACTCAACTTTCTTAGCCACATTAAAAACCTTAAAACTTCTTGCCAGAAAGCTCTGAATATTCTGTGTGTTGTAGCGCACACTGACTGGGGCGCTGATAATAAAACTTTGGTGCACCTCTACAGAACCTTGGTCCGTTCCAAACTGGACTATGGTTGTGCTGTGTACGGCTCTGCAAGACCGTCTTATCTAAAACTTTTGGACCCAATTCACCATCAAGGGCTTCGTCTCTGTCTTGGAGCATTCCGCACCACCCCTGTGTACAGCCTGTATGTAGAGGCAGGTGAACCTTCACTGTCCAACCGCAGGCTGAAACTGTCTTTGAATTATTATATCAGACTGTTTTCTGATCCGGAAGACCCTGCCTTTGACTGTGTCTTTGACCCTCAGTTTCAAAGCAAATTCGAAAAAAACACCCCTAACTGTATTCTGCCGTTTGGTCTTTGTATGCAGCCTCGCGTGCGGAATGCACGTCTAGACCTAGGAGTTGTGTCTGATTTTTCCAAGTTTCCAGATCAGCCTCCGTGGACCTTTTTCACACCAGAGATTCGCTTTGATCTTGCAGCTTTTCGCAAAGAGTCCACCAGCTCTCTGGCATACAAGGCGTTGTATGCTGACCTCTGTTCAAAATTCCCATCTTATCAGAAAAATTTTCACTGACAGTTCCAAGTCTGAAGATGGAGTGACCTGTGCAGCCTACTGCCCTGGTGCTCCTTCTCAAATACTGTTAGAACATATTCCTTCAGATGCTTCTCTTACTCTGCTGAAGTTACAGCTCTGGTTCTGGCACTGAGGATAATCTCACAGTCTGCGAAGAGGGACTTTTTGGTTCTGTCAGATTTGCTGTCAGCTTTGGAGGCCATAGCTGGCTGCAACCTTCAGCATCCAGAACTTTTACACTTCTTTGAACTTTTTACCAAGTTGAAAGTGGAGGGTTACAACATTCTTCTGGCTTGGGTTCCTGGTCATGTTGGCATTGGAGGGAATGAAATGGTTGATCAATTGGCCAAAAATGCCACAAGAGAGAGAAAATGTCCAACATATATATCCCCTGCTTAGATCTGAAACCCAAAATTAATGATTATGTCAGAGACCTCTGGCAGGAGGATTGGAATACACAGACAAATAACAAACTCTCTACCAGATCTGTCCAAACCTAAAAGAGTTCCTCTCATCTTCGTCTGGTGGTCGTAAAGAAGAAACAGTTCAATGCTGGCTGCACACCAGCTATTCGTATTTTTACCCATTCATACTTTTAAAGAGTGAAGCTCCATGGTGCATTCCATGTCATGTGCCATTCACAGTGAAACATTCTTTTAGAGTGTTGGGACTTGCATGATGTGAGACGCATCATTTACAGCAGCAGATTCCATTTTACAGCAGATTCCATGAAAACGTTGTTCAGAGATGTTCCGCCTGATGCGATCTTTGAGTTCTTGAAAGAGGTTAACATTTTTCATCGGATCTGAGATTTTACAGTGGAAAGATTTTTAACAAGCTTTTGGTTGAGTTTTTTAGACAATGTCTTTTAAAGAATTGTGTGAATGAATGACCTGTGAGTTGATTTTAACGTGGTGATTGCCCTGATATGGCCCTTTGCGGTCGGCTGGGCTATAAGCAGCATTATCTTATCTTATCTTATCTAAGTCAATTCAGTTGATGTTAGTGTCCTCACCACTCACACACTCTTCACCCACACAGGACCTGCTCCAAGGCTGTGGCTAGGATTTCTAGTAGATCAAATTTGTGTGTAAAGAAAAAAACTTGCCGTGGATCCAATTACAGATTAAAGAAGAAGAGAAATAGTGCCTCTTATTTAATTACATGGTATGTTATTTTCCAGGGGCAGACGGACCAAGCTCAACATTGCTCATTCACTCCTGGTGGTGCTCTTGTGGCGTCAGGTGCTGCCATGGTTACACTGGCTCTGACCTGATCTCGTTCTCGTGTTGCTGTTAAAAGCCAGTAGTGGTGCTGCTTTTTTGTTTTATTTCTCTTTACCTCCAAAGATGTGGTATGGAAGAAGGTGGGATGACCCATTTACATGAGAAGGTTGACACTGAGCGCAGTGTTCCTGGAAGCAAATCAAAATACAGATAACACCAACAACAATGTGCAAAATACTGCTGACTTAATACACAAAACAAAACAACCAGCCAGTTGTAGACAGAGGTATGGGGAGTATTGTTGTTATTCATTTTTATGTCTGCTATTTGTGATGTCGGAAGAAAAGTCTGAAATCAAAGTTTTCTGTTGTGTAATTAATAAACGTGACTTTGCACCTTGTTTTGTGAATTCATTTATACTTTGACCCATTCACATCCTTTCAACACCAAATATAGGTAAAAAGACAAACTATCAAACATTGGTTTGAGGTAATCTGTGATATTGAAAAGAAAAATTGTGTGTGGGTGAATGAAATAGAAAACATTCGTTTTTTTTTTTGTTGTTTTTTTTACATCAAGATGTGTATAGATCAGAAATCCAATTTTTTTTTTTTTTTTTTTTTTTTTTTTTTTGAGTCTCGACTATCGCTACTTGATAGATGGATGTAGATTTCTTTGAATAGATTCAAGGCAGCTGTTTGTTCTCTCTCTCTCTCACTTTCTGTCTCTCTCACTCCATGTGCACATATGTGGGCATTCATGGTTTGGTTTGGTTTTTGCGATGGAGTTCTCTCTCTGCACGTCTTTTTCTCGGGTATGATTGTTGCATGCAGGGTTTGATGTCTTGCAAAGTCCCCCAACACTGTTACTGTTTTTTTCCCTGCCAACTTAAGTGCAGAAGAGCCAGTCAGGGGGATTCAATTCAGAAGACTGGAACCACACAGTCAAAGGCATCTGCTGTAGGGTTACATCTTTGAAAGTGTTGGATGTATCCTCCCTAATGGACACTGCAGGTGTCTGTGTTTCTTGGGCCAGGTTGATGCCAGGCTGTATGAGGAAAGTGAGTAAAGAATCCCACCAATCCTTCACAAAAATATTTTCATTGTTTCCTGAAAATCACTGTGATCCCTGTAATTTTCATCACTTATATTTATTTATATATATATATATTTCTTGTGTGCTAAAGATGATCATGCACTTGTCATTTTTCTAATATAGCAGACATTGCGTCTCTTGTGCAAGAAGTCAGTGATTTACAGTTAGGTGTCTGTTTTTGTGTTTTAAACTCTGTCAAAGCTTTCAGATTGTGTATCATTGTCTTTTAATGGGAATTCCCATTTTCTTCTAGGGGATTCTCCATTTTCCAGTTCCGGAATAGACATGTGCCAGAAAGCCATGTGGATGGAACCAACAAACTGCTGTCTCTGATCTTTTAAGGCAAGAAAATGGCCTTAAATGTGTGTGTGTGTGTGTGTGTGTGTGTGTGTGCTGCTATAAAAGTCCACTTAAACATGAGTACATTCTCTTAGAGCTACCATGCTGTACTTTTTAAAAGCAGTTTGCTTGTTCTAGAGTGATGACTATGTCAGAATATCAGTTAAACATGTGAAAGTAATAGGGCCAGGCTCATTGGGTTTAAAAAAATTTATTGTTTCTATTAACTCTCTTGTCAATCGGGCACCCGCTAGCGCCCCACCGGAAATCACACAGCCAAAACGCTGAGCGCCTGCCAGCATCCGGTAAAAAACACGTGGCAACAATGGGCACCGCCATGTTTCTCGTAGAAAAGTAAGTCTCGCGAGAACGTGATTTCCTTCTTCCTGTAGCCATTTTCTACCGTCTGCAAAAAAAACCGCGAGTCGATGCATGCCGTGGTTCTCGAGTTACAAATTTTTAAAGTTTCGAAGTCGAAATGCGGTTTTTCACCATGGCTTACCTTGATTTCTGCCGTTCTATAATGAGATTTAGTGATGGAGATACTGTGATTTGTAGAATTTACAGCATAAGACTTAGTGAAAGTGCTGGGTGATGAAGCTTAGAGTGACCTAGATTTCGACTGGGATGAGGTTCAAGGTATGATGAGCAACGATTCGGAAGAAAGTTCTTCTGAAGAAAGTTTTTTTTTTCCCCCCCGAGTAAATGGCTCATGTGACAAACTTACGATATAGCAACATATATATTCGTAGAATTTTAAAAATTGTTTTCACTTCATTCTTTCCTTTCCTCTCTTTTAAATTATTTTTTAATTGAGTAACCATGTTCAAATTACGGAGTTACCTATCTTGCCAATGGTTTTCGGTGTTACTAAGCTCGGATAAGTACATACTGAAGAGGGTTAAGAAATTACTTTAAAAAAGTGTTTCGAAGGAATGTACACTTTTGCTTCATGTGTAATGTGTGTAATGCCTGCGCATCAAGAGCCTATTTTTCATCAAGGTCAGATGTCAGGTTTTATTTTAATCAGTGAAAAGTGACTTGCAATTGCATGGCTAAACCAACAAAAAGTTTGCAAAATTCTTGACTTTATCAGAAATTAATTGGTAAACAAAATGATGTAGAAACTTTGCAAACAAGTCAAGACGAACATTGTTTATGTCCTCATGTTTTTCTTTCTGTATTTTCCCCTCATTTTGTTGACAGTTTAAGTCTTTGGTAATTGAGAAGGTAAGTGTACATATAGATTTTCATTATTACTATTCTTATAGGTAATAGGGCATTCTCACATTCTGCGGTGACACTATGGATCTGACTCCCTTTCAAACTGCCTCTCATACTACTCTTTGCTCATGTACAAATATGTTGTATTTTCTTTGTGTGCGTGTATATGTGTTTGTTGGCGAGTTTGTGTACACGCAAGTCCACACATGTGAATATGTGTATGCGTTATGAGTGCAAGAGCACGTGTTTATGTGTGTGTCTGTATGTTGTGTGTGCTTTTATGTGTGTATCCATACGAGTATGCATGCATATTTTGTGTACATATTTTCTGCACATGTCGGACTTCGATGCGTTAAAGTTTTTAAAGCAAACAGTAGCTTACATTGTTATACCAAGTGTTAGAAATTATTAATATTATTATAATTATTCATATTGTTGACCTGAGACAAAAAAAGAAAGAACATCTGGAAGGTATGTCAATTTTGAATGTGATGGATTTTGTGTAGTCTGTTATCTTTTAAGTCTTTCATCCATACAACCCGGTTTTCCAGTTTGCAGAAATCCTACCCTTCCTGCTGCCTGGAAAACTGGGCAGCACAGAATTCCTCCTTTCCTTCTTGCAGCCCAGAAAATCGGTTCTTGCAGTAAGCGCTTTGAACTTCGTGTGAGTTGTGTCATCACATCAAATCAATGTTGTTTTAATATTGACCCAAAATATGCCATCTTTGTCTTTTGTGATCTTTCATGTCATGACCGGCTTGCTCGCGGCAGTGTTTATGAATGGAATGGATGCCGGATGGCCCCTACAGTGTGGGAAAGTGGTCACCGCTCTATTCTGGCCAGTTTGCTACTGCATACATGGCATTTCTCATTTACACTTCTTCTTTTTTTGCTCTAAATCCAGGAATGAAGGGAATACTTGTATTATAAGAATCTAGGAACAAGAGGAAGTAATGGTTCATAGAAAAGTAGGAATGAAAGAGTTGATTGGCATGTGTATGGACAGTCCACTATCATGCTTTATTATTAAAAATCAAGTGGTTAAGTTTGTAACCTACTACGCAATATCTCTTTTGAGTGACCATTTCACATCAAATCAATGTTGTTTTAATATTGACCCAAAATATGCCATCTTTGTCTTTTGTTATCTTTCAACTTTCATCTTTTTTCTTGCCTGTGTGTGAGAAAGTGTTATTTCAACGTTTCTTTGCCACTGCTGAATCCAGACTGCTGACATTGCATTTGTGTGACTTTGAATAATGTACAATTCTTGTGTTAAAATTTTCCGATATGTAAAATTGTTTGTTTTGTATGAATCATAGCTTAAGATCTTCTTGCATTTGAACTTGCTAATGCAGGGCAGAAGGTGTGTTCGAATGTTTATGGTGGTGTCTTTTAATAACATTTCTGAGATTTTTTTTTTTGTATCTGTCATGTTGCATGATGAAATTAAAGTGACTTTGAAGGTTACTGGTTTGGATCTGTAAAAATTGTAATCATTTTTTTTTTTTTTTTTTTTACTTAAATAAGGCTGATATACTGTTTCTGTTCATTTTGTTGAACACATATTATTTTTATAGACTTGAAAATTATTGACTGCTCTTGAAAATCCGATTTTGGAAAATGACATTGAATGGCAGGTTTTTTTTTTTTGTCGCAATGTGATGCAGATAGAACATTTTATATCATATATATATATATATATATATATAATATCTAGTATTTAGATCACGGTGGAAAATGGGCCCTGAAGATGTGACAGATTAACCCCTAAAGCACTGGAATTATGATATTGTCACTTTCCAGGATGAATCCTGCCATATTCATATGCTAAAATAAATACAGATAGCACTCCTTTCATTCAGTGTAATTTTTTGTAAAGCTTCACAGATACTAATGTATTTTTATTTTGGCACTAGTCTCAAGATGGAGTGACCGGCAGAAAATGAAGCAAAATGTAGAAAGAGAGGGTGTTAGGACACAAAGTACAGGACAAAACACTCTTTCGTAAACCTATGGAGTTTTGAGTTCTGTCAATGCCATCTGTCCAAACCATTTGCTGTAGTTGCACAGCTGTTAATTCTTGAACGAAAATAAATGTGCAAGTTCACAAAAGGGGAAAGTGTCAAGATCATGAAGTAGACTCTGCTTTTCCATGAGTTATCACTGGGTGAGATTCAGCATACATCGACTTATGCCTTCATGCTCTTTGCAGCCCCAGTCTGTCACTGCTCTTTGCAGCCAGTCTGTCACTGCTCTTTGCAGCCCAGGCTGTCACCGAGGCCTTTCTGAAGTTATGTATGTATGATGGAAGAGAGAAGAAATAAATGTGTGCCTGAATTTTTTTTGTGTGTGTGTGTGTGTGTCAACAGTATTGAGTGTGTGTTCTGAGCTTTAATTGGTTAAGTTTATAAATGTGTGATAGATCTAAAATTCCATTATTGTTATTACTGGATTTGTAGGCCATGTACTCGCTACATTTTGTCTGAATGTAATAAATAGTTGTTGACTCTCTCTCTGAATGCGTGTATGTGTGCACATGTGTATGTGCATGATTTACAAAGAATAGGCAAGGGGAGAACGAGTAGGTAGGTAGATCACCTCAAGTCCATTCTTGCTATTCAATATGCCTTCACCTGTTCCAGCTTGTGTCTTGTCTGCATTGAAGGAAGGTCGAGCAGGTAACACATAGTTTGAACTGGTGTGTCCTTTGTGGTTCCCAGGATCAATCTCATTGCTTCATTTTGAATTCTTTCTAATTTTAGAAGGTTGCTGTTGGACAGTGTTGTATGATACAGTCCGTAGAGAGAGTGCTGTTTAATGCTTTTAGCTGCCATTGCTTTCATGGCCGATAGGCCCTTTTTGCATTTAAGAACACGATTCTCAATGTGCTTTCTAAAGGTTAGCATTCTGTCAAAGCCTACACCCAAATAGCGTAGGTTGTTAGTTGATTCAATTGGTATTCCATTGAAGGAAACTGGTGAGGGTACTTGTGCTGATGTCTTGTTGTTGAGAGTGCAGACTAATGTCTGGGCTTTTGTAGGATTGATGGACGATCCAGTTTCTTGACACCACTGAGCAATGTTGTTCAGCTGTTGCTGAACTGTTTTCGTTCTTTCTTCAGCATTCTTTGATGTTTTGTAGATCAGGCGTCATCTGCAAATGTCATCACTCAAGCAGGTCTGTTTCTGTTGAGGTCTGCTAGGCCTTTGGTATAACATTATACAAAACAGGGGAAAGAGGAGAACCTTGAGGTAATCCCATAGATAGTTTATGAGGCTCAGAAGTCCAATCTCCAAATCATAGGATGACGGTTCGCTCCCAAAAGTGCTGCTGCTATCCATCGTTTGTTTTACTGACTCCATAGTCAAGTAGTAGTTCCATGAGAAGCGAGAACTGGACTTTGTTGTATGCATCTTCCAGATCTATAGCAACAGCTGGTGTTTCTTCCTTTCTTTGGAATCCTTCATGCACTTCATAGGCAAAGGTGGCCGCATTTTCCCATGTACTTTTACCTGTTCTGTAGCCTCCTTGATTTGATGGGAGGATTTGTCAATTTTCAAGATCTCTTACAAGTTTTCTTGCTATGATTCATTCCATGAGCTTTCCTGCTATATTTTGCTTAGTGAGTATGTGGTAGCCATTTAGCTGATGATGATCTTTTTTTCCTGGCTTTGGTAAAGTTTTCAGGTAGCTGTGTGTCCAGTCTTGGGACACAGCCTTTTTCAAAACTCTCCTGGCAGAGACTGAAGAGTTTGGCTCTCTCCTCTTCTGAGAGCTGTTTGATATCTGCATACCGTATATTTTGTCTGGTCCTGAAGCACTATCCTTAGTGCATGTCTAGCTATTGCATCATCCAGTTCAGATTCTGTGATTTCATCATCAATGCCAGTCTGAGCTAGGTGTTGGTTTAACTTGGTCACATTTTTCTTCCTTTGCTCCATATTTCTTTAATCACTCTGTTCTGTGAAATGTTTCAGTAGAGCAACCCTTTCTCTAAATTTGTCTTCAGTTTTGTGATCCCATAAGCATCTAAGATATCTGGGGTTTGTGTTTGTTTTGTTTTTTTTCTCTTTCCATGCGACTATAAAAACGCCAGAGCTGAGTCAGTGTTGTGTCATAAGTAAGTGACAGACAAAACTGTTGCCACTTGGTTTCTTTTGCTTCTTCAGCTACTCTTTTGAATTGCTCAGTCTTCTGATTCATGTCTGTTTTAATAGCTAGATCAGGGCAAGGTTTTCTTCTTTCTCTCTGCCAAATTCTTACAGACTTGCATTTCTCTTTCCAAGCTGTTTCTGTGTCTATATTCCACCAAAGGGGTTGGACGATTTGTTTGGTTGTAGCATTGTTTCTTTTGCATCTTCTACTTCCTAACGTTCCTATGATATCCCCTTCATTGTTGTTGTATTGAAAGGGTCCTTTTGTTTCGTGTGTGTAACTTTTGATGGTTTCTGTAAGCTGAACACAACAGGGAAATGGTCTCTTCCATGATGAAGTGCTTCTGCACTCATACCTGCTGTGAATTTTGGTCCAGTGAGTGCAAAGTCAATGAGACTGTCAGTGTCACCCTTATGGATGGGACAGGCAGAAGATGGTATACAGCTTGTGCGCCAGTTAGCAGAAGTCAAAGAATCCAAGGAATGGGAGAAATATCCAGACCACTTGAAGCACCTCTACCACATTGCCATCGCTCCAGAATTTGGAAGACATTGTCGAGAATGGCCAGAAGGCAAAACCAATGCAGAAATTCAGATGCTGGTAGAAGACCTTTGCACAAAAGATGATATTTTAATATACACTGGTTCTGTCACCAAAGGTAAGTGGGGCTGGAGATACACACTGAAGCAAAGTGGCCAAACTGTTCAGGGAAGACAATGGTGTGCACAGTTTAACAACTTCAAGTCTATCAAACTCAACAAGCCATGATACTGGCTGACTCATGAACCTACTTCAGAAAGTGAAAAGTGGAATGGAAAGCCCTGCTTGGAATGAACTAATGTGCAGCCTTCTATTGGAGAGACTCGTATAGATGTACTGCCCTGGACATGCTGGAGTTGAAGGAAACGAGAGCAGACACATTGGCTGGCAAGGCAACAATGAGAACTGGTTTACTTTTTGGCTGATATGATGTGATAAGAAATCTGATGAATCACTTGGGCAAACAAGAGCAAAGCCACTATACCATAGACCATCTTTCAGATATGAACATCAGAGAGAGAAATGGCCGCACATCAAGACTTGAGGGAAGCAAGAAACATCACCAACAAACAAACATTGGAATAATTTCAAGGCCAACATTACAAAGACTCATACTGGGCCTTTCCAATAACAGACACAAAAGATGAAATACAGGTCGACCGAGATAAGACTTTGAATTTCTTAGGGTCCCCAGCGTATACTGTAGATGTGTGGGCTGGTGTGTGTTCCTCAGTGGGGTGATGCTAGCATGTTGACCCTTTCACCGCCAAAGTCGCCTTTTGGCGATGATAGCGCTGAGCGCCAAAGGCGCCTTTTGGTGACAAAGTAGGATGACCTAACTCCCGATACTGTCACGATCCTAGTTCATGATAAAAAGCCAGCAATAAACGTCATAGCTGGGGGATGGTCTGGCCTGTGCTCACAGCCATTTTCTTTGTCAGAACACTATTCAGTTCAGTGTTTTATCAACTTTATTCCGATTGTTTTTCCATTCACTATGAAGTCACTACCAAGCACTTTACGTACTCGACCTTGCCGTACATTTACCACAGATCAAGTACTGGGAATATTGAATAGATGGTCAGTTGTTCCTAATACAGATGAAGAAGACCCAGACAGTCATGAATAAACAATGGTGAGGGCTTGACTGAATTATTGCAACGCGAGACGTTGGACCATTGGCAGAATGGTTGGGAGACTGATGAGACGCTCACTTACTACCCTATCGCATGTGCCCCACTGTTTTTGCATTGAGCCAGCCAGCACTGACTGACTGTTCACTGACTATGTGAGGGAGCGAACTAAGACTTTAGGCAATGAACTTCACACACATGCTGTGGGCTGTGGGCGGACTCTTGCTGGTCAAGGTTGAAGGGGGCGTGGCCGACTGACACTTGAGAGGCGAGCAGCAAAGACGTATTTGAGTGGGTGTACAGCTGATCATATCGATCAACTGAATGGCAAGGGTTCAGAGACCAACAGGCACATGAATGACTTTGTGTTCATAAAAAAATATTACTGTTCAGAATGAAAGGGACGTGTGTGTGTGTTTGTGTGTTCCCTTTCTCTTTCTTACATGTGTACCAGTTAGGCATAAGAATGTGTTTGTGTGTGTGTGTGTGTTCCCTGCTATTGGAGTAGGTGTATTTGTGGGCTGTTTCTTTCATTTTTCTGTTGGAAATACGATATACTTTCTGGTCTTCAATTGTGAGTGGAGTATTTTTCCTCCCTTGTTGAGAGTTTGTTGGTATTCTTTCCTCATTTTTTTACGTTTAGAAGAAACATAACATTCTTTTTTTTTTTTTTTATTTTGCATTTTTTTTTGCACTTGAAATTACTAAAAATTTGAAATTGTTGTTGACTTACCATTACTAACATGTTATGATATAATAAAAGTATAGTGTATCTCCTCCATTTTACAAAAAATAGCATGAGAATTGGTTGTTTAGTTCCAGAGGTATCTGCGTTTCACATATGCTGGTATAAAATAAGAGTTTTTTTTTTTTTTTTTAAATGGCTGGCGATAGGGATTTATACAAAATAGAATGTCTGGCAGTGAAAGGGTTATTATAGTGTCCATGGACATCATGAGTGTGGAAGCGTCAGTGTGTGTGGGTGGGAGAGAGCGAGTGAGTGTGTGTGTGTGTGGTCATTAGTGGGGTAATGCCAGCGTGTTAATCAGAGAGTCCACAGACGTGTGTGGAAGCCTTGGTGTGCGAGAGAGAGAGAGTGTGCGTGCATGTGCGTGTGTGTTTGTGCATGTGTGCGTGGGATGTGTTTGAGGGGGAGGAGTTGTTGTTCTTATTGTTATGTGTGTGTGTGTGTGTGTGTGCGCGAGTGTGCCCATGTACTTATAGGCTATATTTGATGGTCTTGTTCTTGTTCCCAGGTCATCTTCTAAACATTCACACACGCAGTCAACACACACACATACAAGCGCGCACTCATACACACACACACACATATGACGTGTGCGTGTACGTTCGCTCGCTCTTACCCACACACATATACACATGTGTGCATGTGCATGTCCACACTGATGCGTGCACACACATGCATACACATAAGTGCACAAATGCACACACACACACATGTGCACACGTCCACATACAAAGACGTACACATGCACACAGATATGTACACATATAGCTTATATGCAGATCCGTGTGCTCACACAAACCCACAAATTACACACACACACATACACATGCACTTCTGCACACACATACACATGTACACGTACACATGCCTGCGTGCACGCGCACATACACACACGCACGCACACACACACACTCGCATGCACCCACGCACACATGCTCCCACGCCCAAACATGGGCCCATGCCCACACATCATACACACACGTGTACATCCACTACACACACACACACACAATGGTAGGCAGGCACTCGAGGTCTGACCAGCGCGTTGGGATAATGTGTAGGTCAGACATCCACCGAGTTGTAGTCACGAGACCCTCTTCTTCAATTGTCTCATCTTTGTTGTTAATTCATTCATCCATAAGCTTCAAATCATGCGTAGTGTGGTCTCAAAACTTAGCGGATGTGGTGTAGCGTATATGGACTAGTCCCATGCAGTGATGCCTCCTTGATGAAACTGAAACTGAACTGCTACTGAAATGTCGGAATACTGAAGCTCAGAATATTGATGTCTAATATAGATGGGCATCAATCCATAGGCCTGATTATCCATGTATCTGCAGCAACAAACACATTAGCCTGAGCTTATGTTTTTTGTCCACGTGAGACTATGGCAGTGTTCTTCATGCTACATGTCCTAAAAACTGTATAGAGTGTATTGACAAACTCCAAAAGGTGCTCAATTCAGCTACAAACCTTGTACTCAATGTTGAAAAAAAAAAAAAAAAAAAAAAAAACAAGACCTTGTCGCACCTCTACTATGAACCTACATTGGTTACCTGTTGAAGCCTGCATTCAGTATTAGCTATCCTTCGTTTTGCCACAATTGGTCTTCTCTGGCTTACATTTTCAATCTGTCTGCCTATTCACCATCTTAATCCATTCATCCACAGATCATCTCACATTGCGCATTCCAAAGAACCACTCAAAGAGATTTAGAGACATGCCTTTTCATCCACTGCCCCTAGACAATGGGACTCTTAACCAAAAACTATTCAGCGCATCAAATCAAAAGCTGCATTTAAGAAAGCATTGAAAACATATCTATGTTGGTACAACACACCGTAATCACCCCAGCCTCATTACTTTCACGGCATGCACTAAAACGGGTGTACATAAGTAATTACTCTCATATGCTGATTGCACTGTCTTTACCATTTGTTTATCTGTGAATATATGTCTTAGGTCCTTTTTTAATTTAGCCTGTTAATGTTGTGTATGTGTTGTAATATATTTTTCATACATAGACTTACTGCATAAACAATAAAGCGTTGTTACTGCCTGAGCACACTTTCAGGTACCATACGACTCGCAAAACTACAGAGACAAGACAAAACATTTTCCAAAAATATTATTATACATGTGTTTAGGCCAGCAATAATTCCCTTTCCAATATGGAAGATGGTCTTCAAAAGTGATCATCCTTTAGAATATTGCAATAAAAACATGACAGATTACAACTTTAACACAAACAGGATAAAGTTGTGTATGTGTCCCCTTTTCTTTTTCTTTTAAGTAGAAACAGTCAGTTAAATTGTGTTCACATTCAAGAACTATTCAATTCAGTAAATAATTATGTACAACAAATAAGGTTAAAACATCTGGTCCGACTGTTAAAAAAAAACAACAACCCTGCCTCCCATTTTGTAAGTGTTGACTTCCCTTCATTTTTTCCTTTGTCTTCATAGTCGGTCATACCCAGTTTGGCTAAAGCACACAGCGTATAGATGGGGTAAGTGAAAATGCTTGTCTGTCCTCTTCATGCTGCAAATCTTTTCATCATACCAATTAGAGAGATCATATTTCCTTCCTAAATGTCACTTTCTTCATGCCATAAATCACTCCGTCATTTTGATTACGGTTTCCCTATGATTGCTATAAATCATTCCATCAAACGACCACAGCTCTCCATGCCCTGAAAGCATTACATCATGTTCATTAAAAATCCCCATCGCGTGCAACAATTTATTGTCATATTCATTAAACGTTCGCTTTCCATGCAATGAATCATGAAATTGTGTTAATGTTAAGGGGAAAAAAAAAAAGCATTCCTTCCATGGTATAGATGATGCTGTCATACTGATGAAAACTTCCCAAGCTAAGAAACACAAGGTCACAGTGCTGACGGTCCCTTGGTCCCTTCTCTGTGGTATAAATCACTACCTGTTTCCCAGAAAAACAATCCTTTGCCTTCCTTTCACAACAAATGATACAAAATCTGCATCAGCCAAGGATTTACAAAAAAAAAAAAAAAAAAAAAAAAAAAAAAAAAAAAAAGGATGCTTACTATGTCGTTTCCTAATTCAGGAGAAAAAAAAAATCCTCTGCCTTCCTCCCAAAAGGTAATACAAATTCTATGTCAGTCAAAGACGAAAATACAGCTGCTCACTCCCTTTTCACATTTTCTTTAGATACAACTGGTTACCCACACTCCCTCGTTTCAGTCGCTACTCTCCTGCCAGTGTCCTTGGACACAAAAATAACAGTTGGCAGTCGCAGCCTATGTTAATGGGTTTCATATTGACAGACATGTGGTCAGTTGCCACAGGCCTGCAAAGCGATGTTGATGAAGTTGGCGATGCGGTTTGGATCGCTGTTGTAGTTGGAGGTGGCACTGACGAAGGTTGTGGTATGGTCTACCACATGCGTCTTCCTGCACACACACGCACACACATACACAAACACCATCCCAAAGAGTTGGGTGGTGGTTCTGTTGATTGCATTACCTGTGGATGATGGTGTCTATGGCAAAAAGAGATAAACTTCAAAGGAGGCTGTTGGATTTTGTGATTGTGCCTTAGGTGGTGCAGAATCATGCAGAATTTTTACCCTTACACTGGTTGTCGCGATGTAAGTTGTGCCAGGACGTTATGTCTCTTGACTGGTTGTCGCACATTAGGGTGAGCCTTGCGAGCCTAGTTTCACTGACACACACAGATACGAAACTATGGCTCAGTAACAAACTAATTTGCATGAATGACTGAACTAGCCCCAGAACATGAATTTTCAGCATTTTAGCTTGGTTTATATAGTTATTAGCAGCTTGTAATGCATAGTGCAATTCGACTTGTCTGGCAAACAAAAATGGCGGCACCTAATGGAGTATGCAATAGAATTAGGAACTTGTTTGAAGATGTTTTGCTGAATTTGTTGTGGAAAAAGCAGCTGAAGAAGAAATTACAGACATTTTGAATGAACTGGGTGTGGTTGGTAATAGTTTTGATTTAGATCAACCATGTAATCATGATTTTGAGATCGGCACAGACAGTGACTGGTGAGTGCCTAGGGGTGAGGGGGATCTCAAGATGCCATTCAGTGGGGAAGAAAAACTCAGTGTAGCGCTTCCAGATTATCCTAAACCTTTCAAACGTAAAAAAAAACGACAGTATGGGTTAACTGTTGCATTTGTTGATGGTGACTATTTGGGTTGTTTTTTTTTTTTGTGTTGTAAGCACATGATTTCAATGTGAAAAACTGAACTGCACCTCATTCATTCTTATCTGGATTACCTGCATGGAAGACTGGTATAATCAACACTGACTTTCCTTTGAAAAAAGACTTAACTTATTTCTGGATACTGTGGAACATCATATACTGGATTATTTGTGAACAAGCTCTTGAGATGACAAGCAGGGTGTGCAACCTGTTTTCACCTGTTATTTTCACATTCTGGACAGGAAAGCAACTAATTAAACACTCACAAGCACACCACTTTTGTTTTATATTATACATTATTCAGTTACTAACAATTTTTATTCTGCATGCCATGTTCAAATACTAACCATTGAAAACTTATGCATATCATACAAACGTAACTATTCATTTCAAACTTTCCTTCAGGAAATTCACCAGACAACAACCTGCTTAATAGTATGTTGTTAAATAGCCAGTGTAAGGGTTAATTGTTGTATCTCTGTTTCATACCTAGGGTGGACCAACATCATTGGGTTTTACTGATGAGCCAGCCAGAGGGACAGACAGCTAATACAAATGGTTCAGTTTTCAAAAGAGTTGGTGGTCCCCATATTGATAATGAAAGGCTTCATATTTACACACTGCCACTCATTTTTCATCTTTTCTCTTGTTCTCTTTGCTGAGTCACTGCCTTAGCTAGCAGTTGTTTGTTAAATTTTTTTTTCTCTTGCTACTTCAGCATAAAGCTCTTGGACTGAAAGAATATGCTGAACAATCTAGTATGGGAAAATCAAGTTATGGAAACAATTCGTTCATTATTGTGA